>JALIZH010016870.1:0-81380 GCA_030522465.1 Rhipicephalus appendiculatus
GAAAAAAATTTCGGGGGGAGGGGGGCACGTGCCCGGTGAACTTCAAGCACCAGCGTAGTTCTGTAGCAAAAGACTACATTGGCCACGTAGAGTGCCCTGGTTCATATCCCATTCTATCTTGTTTTTTTTTTTAAATTTTGTGTCATGTCTATTGTAACTTTTTCATGTCAATTGGTTACGCCAGTGACCACAATGACCACGGTGATGGCGATGCCGCTCAACGCAGGAACGAGCACGTGAGGACTGCGCTCTAAAATAGCGAGGTTCAATATGTGTGACTCATAGACGGATTCGGCTGTGTTGCGTAGTGCTGAAATCTAAATAGTTTGTGATTTCATATACACACATTTTTTCTCATTAGGATTTTAGCGTAAACGTGAATACAAATAAGTACTTACTCGGTCCACGGATTAGTGCAAGCACGCACGTTGGCCCTTGGCCTAACGTGGACAGAAGAGTCAATATGCCCAGCAAACACAGAATCTCTCTACCAGAAACCTGCATTGGCAATCTGTTTCCTGCAACATATTTCAGCCTATGATAGCATTCGCAAGTTCTTGTATTCTCGTTAAGAGAACACGTACTAAAGCTTAGATTTAAGTTCTTCATTGTTGATGCGGGCATCCAGTTCTAACGTGCTGTGTGTCTTTCTTTGTTTCCATCAGGCAAATATATCATGTTTGCTCGTCAGTGCAAGAAGGACACTTGACTTCCTATGTCGGCCTCGAAGTCTATGCCTTTCTTTATGGAAAGTTCTGATGTTACTAAAGAATCGCATGACATGGACACTGGGTCAAAGGGGAACTTCCCGTCGGCAGCGTAATCCCTCGGGAAGTCCAAACACCGTCAGGCAGCTGCAATAATCGATACAGCCTAGTGGGGAGCAACAACAATCCATGATGTAAAACAGCGCATAAAAGACGACGGACGAGAAAGAACACAGGACTAGCGCTGTCGTCGTCTCGTCCATCGTCTTTTATGCGCTGTTTTACATCATGGATTCTTACCAACTGGCTCGCATCCACTCGCTTTTAAGCAACAACAACAATGTAATAACAATAAAAATATTATTAATAATAATAATAACAATAATAATAATAATAGTAGTAATAATTAAAGTTTCACCGCACGGGTGAAGCAATAAATGCTACAGAAAGAAATTGTAATGGTATACGAAGTAAGGCTTTCAGCTAACTCTTTTGATCCGATTTCCCGCAACTTTACAAAACGCTGGTGTAAGAGAATGCCGCCACTCTAGGGCCAATTTTCGCACAGTCTCTTCTCGTTGACAGCGCAGCACGCAGAATGGTATACGAGCCGCCCACTGACGGCGGCCAATATAGCGAGATAGCGCGCGCCAGCGATGGCGACCGCGCCCATAAAATCAAAGTCCGCAATTGCTGCTCGAGAAACCACCCCCTCGCGTGTTTTCATGTTCGTTAAACACGGCCGAGGCATTTCCTCTCACTTTGAGCAGTCGACGGCTGGTCTAACAGGCGGGGGGGATCTTATCGCATGCGTCCTCCGCGTGACGGAGATGGGCCGGCTCGTTTGATCTCTGCTTCAGCCGCGTTCGTCGCCCCGCTCACGCGCTGTTACCCGCGCGTAGAATGTACGATGCGCCTGCGGATCTTATCGATATGGACTTCATACGGGACATGAGGGCGACGACGATGGCCAAAACCCATCGAGACTGTCTATATAAATGGTATCGCAATAATAATAATAATAATAATAATAATAATAATAATAATAATAATAATAATAATAATAATAATAATAATAATAATAATAAGCCTACAATGAATATCGCCTTTGAGTATTCTTGAGCGAATGCATCAGAACCGTTTTAAGTTTTGACGCTCATAAATGCGACACAAATGAAGAAATATATTTAGAATTTTCTTCCGCCTTACAGCACACTGCAGTGATATTTCTATAATTCGTGCTCAATTTAGTTTGACAAACAGATAACGTATGATATCTCACTTGATGATCACATTCGTTAACGGTAGCCATGCGCTACAGGTGTTCGATTATTTGTCTTTTAAATCGGTCACGTGAATTCATAACATCAACAAAAGAAAGCAGCAGTAAGATTTTTAACATTTTTACAACATTCTGCATAAGCAACCTTTTTGTATATGGAAAAGGCAATTATACTTACTGATTTTTCAGCGCTGCCAGGAAAGCCGTAAATAATGTGAAGCCAGGGGGACCACTATACCGATCATGTCATAGGGAACAGTAAAATGGTCTACACACAGGAGAAATTTTCACTAAATTGAGTAGTGGATGTAAAGCAATCACCAAAAAGGAGCGGATGTTGCTGTGCTAGTAATGTCATAACAGTTTGCTATACAGAAAACCAATTTCCAGTTGATGCAGCAGCACTGATATATAATACAGGGACCCATATGTTGGCTCAGTATTGTATTCTGGTTCGTAATGGATTATTATCTTCGCATTATCATTGCCACATTTAGCACGCAGTATATGTCTCCTAGACAACGGTAGGTTTGATATATATGCAACACATCTCCCGTCCACATGGTAAGAAAACATTCAAAGCTTGAAATTGCGCACAGCCTGTCTGCTACATGTATTTGATGCTTTTGTTTACTTACATTTTATACCACTAAAAATACTTTACCTGGTATCGATTACGTTATGCGGAGGCAGTTAAGTTATGCTTGTTGTAGCAATGGAAATGTGTAGTGATTCCAAAGGCACCGTGCTTTTTCCGGAACAATATGGCACAAGCTTCATTCTGTGAAATTGTTAGACAGTGTGGAAGCGCTTTTCAGAATTCGATCGCATAAGCACTGTATGGCTGCAGAAATTACCATAAGCGAAGACTACCCCTGATAACACCTAATTTAGCCCCAATGACACCGTCCACAGTTAGCATGAAACGACATTACAAAGTGTAATGCTACACTAGCCCACGTCAACAAGAACCCAACACTGTTTACGAGTAGGTATGGCTGGCCAGAGCACGTATCTTGAGTGTCACTGATCTTTAAAATGTAGGCTGCGGAATCTTATATACGCTACCACATGCAGCATAGTTGCTTGTTCATATAGCTCTACCATTTTGATAAGTTTTTGCATCATCTCTGTCAAACTCTAGCTGCGGTAAGTGTGGTGTGAACAAATGAGTTACCATTTTCCATTCCGAGCCACCCCATTTCCAGTTCAGCATCGAGCTGGCTCCAGCGTATGCTCAGCTGTTGCTGCGTTACGAATGGTGGGACAAGCAGTTTATCAAGTAATGTAGCCATGAATGGCTAAATGCTAAAAAAAGAACACGCTTTGATAGTTTCCTTCCATTGCTCGAGAATTTATCTTGCAGTGTTGCGTACACGTGTCTTTAGAAAACTACTGATCGTTCTATATCTCTGTAGATCCTTTACCCTTCACAAGAGTTGCACCTAGTCCGGCACCGCGCATTCTGCATATGTGGAAGCTGTGTTGTTTTACCGACATCCGTATTTAACTATTTTTTTTACATTTTATAAGCTATTTTTATGTTATGCCAATAAGGTATCGATGTTGCTTGTTGCACATTCTTCTACAGCAACGGTACCTGCTGTACATCATTAAAGAATCCACCAAAGGTCTACGCAGCGCTTTGCCGCCTTAAAAAACACTTATTTTTCAGGTGGCAATGTTGGCATAAGCCGCCTAAATGAATGGTGAAAGAATGAGATGGGGATGCATGTTTGTCACATCATGAGAAATATTAATTTATTATCAGTTTCATGCTCTTTTTTCCAACCCGGTTTTTCTACTCGGCAGATTGCGCAGAATTATCTCTGCTCTGAGAAAACTCGATCTTCATTTGAGTTAAGCCAAAAAAAAGAAGACTTAAGTCAACTCGCAAGTTTGCTGAAGTATTACACTGTCATGTTGTTGATGTTAGGCTGACTCTAGCCCTCATGCCTTTGCAGAAGAAAACCTCCCAGACAGCTCTTAGTGGCTGAAGCTGCCAAATAACCGCGTTCTTTTGAAACGTATAGTAGTGATAACAGTTGATAAACGCCTGCAAAATGATTAACAGTATGCTTTTTATACAGCCTAAACTTAAGCTAAACGCCTTGCTCGAGACCCTGATGTGCAATTTACAATTAGTATCATAAGACAAAAATTCTATTTTCGCCTGTTGTAAGTTAGAAAGTTAAGCATGGTTGCTCCTGCACCTCATCACTCTGCTATGGCAGTGGAACACAGAATATTACAATCGTGCAAATATTGGGCAAGTGGCTGCATAACGTGTTTACAGAAGACATCCCGTCAAGCGTGTTTCACGATAGTGTGTACCATTGAGACAGAACAGCTCAATGATGGGCTTTTGGGACGTATATTTTGACAGAAGGTTATGCACGATAACTATATTCATCTGTGAATTTGCATGTAGCCCAATGTACATGTATGCATCACGAAGATTGAGCACAAGAAGCGATTGCGTTGTCAGACTTTGCGTCGAAATCGTAACGGCTTCATTCACACCGCATCCTTAGAGAGAAGAGATGGAAACACATTGTTGCGATGGAGTGTGTTTATTTAAAGATGAAAAGACAAAAGCAGTGAAGGGCAGCCGCGCCGACACCGAGTTCCTTCGTTCTGCTCTTCGTTAGTCCCCCCGTTGCGGCTCCAGCGTAACAATATGTTGAGTTGACAATGTGGTTATAGAATGCCACTTCTCTTGGTCACAAGTAATCCCCAGAACACTTGATCGGTATATGTGGAGTTCCCAGAGAGTTACTTCACGCGCAAAACGAATTGTATTGAAATGAAATCAGCCTATATCAAGCAGAAGCCGTTGATGATACGGCAAGAAGTATTAATGGGGAAAGGAGAGAAAGAACTTCAGTTTGCCATTTTGTGCCTGAAGTTAAGAAAAACACATGAACTTGAACCGCCATTCCGACTCCCTGTCAAAGAACAGTTTTTTTTTTCGTATGAGGATGGTGGTGCGCAAAACAAAGATAACACGAAGGAAGGGATACGAAAGACGGCGCAATCGTGTTATCGTTGCTTTGCGCACCACCGTGCAACTATGAGTAACCACCTCGCCCAGCAGCCCGTACTTTTTAGGTGCGAAGCAGCTATTTGACTCACGTGTGTAACACCGTACGTTACGTGTGTCCGTAGGAATGCGCCAAAACGCGTTCCCCTCGCCGTAGGTGTTGGAGCGTTGCCAAGTAGGTCACGCCACTGCTGCGCGTGACGTCACGCTCCCCTCGCACACTTCCCTCGCTCCGCCCGCTCGCAACACCTCTGAACGTGTCATTTCTCTCTCGTTTCACCCTCTGCACCGCCCGCAACGCTCGACCGCACGTCGAGTGGAAACACTCTTTCGGCTCGTTTATCTGCGATGACGCCCGTTTCAACCGGGTCAACGCCGTGCGCACCGCTGCTGCTTCGCATCCCATCAGGGTTCCCTTCGGGGAGATGGTGCAAGTATTTTTTTTTTCGCTTTGTCATCCACCCCAACAAGCCGATTCCGCAGATGGCAGCAACTCGAATTTAGCGTTATGCGCTTCTTCTATAAGCATACCAGTACAATCTGGAATACTGCAAAGCAGCACACAACAGCAACGCTGACGCCCTGAGACGCTTCCCTTTGGCAGGGGACCAGGAACGCGGAAGTCAAGAAGTCATGGAATTTGCACTTCATACACAAGGTTTGTACGGAAGGTCCCTTCCTTCTAACCAAATGATTATTATTACCAAGGAGGACAGCACACTTCAGCAAGCCCGGGAATAGATCGAGCAGGGCAACGATCTATTCCCGGGCAACGTGCGAAAATTCTGAACAGGAGCACGGCGATGCTGCATACAGGAAAGTAGGATCCGTTTGCGATACGCTGGTCGAGGTGCATATTTAGGACGTGTACGCGTCGTTATCCAATATAGATCAAATTTGCGGGCATTAACACCTATGGCGGGCACAAATGTCCTCTTCATTTGCAGCAGTACCTTTGCGCGAAGCAATACAGGGAGCAACGTTGATGTCTAAAAAGAATATTTTGCCGGCAGACTCAATGACACTAAGAAGATTTTCATCAATACTTGTTTGCAACAACCCATGAAACACAATACGGGAGCCTCTAAGCAAGACTACTTTAAACGCGCCTAATTATTGTACGTAGTCTAAAGCCTCATGAATGGCCGCATGTTCCGCAATTGTTCATGAGAGTGCGTTACGTTTTCGATACAGCAGTCTGATGTCAGCCGGATGGCAGCAGAAAGTTCACTGGCAATCTTAGCACCACTTAAATATTGCGCAAAGATTTAATAAAACGCACATGTCTTGAAAATCATGCTTCACCAACTAGATATTCAAAGGGCGGGGGCCTTCCCACAGTTCCACAGGAAATCTTAGCACGGATTGCACTTGTAACAGAAGAACGTGAAACTCGGCTGTTTCCGGCTACTATGTGAACATAAATTGTATTAATGTGAAGTGTCGGCGTCGGTGTCGGCGGCGTCGTCATTGGTTGTGATCGAAAAAGCATCATCTTGTCCGTGACCGAAAAATAGAGAAATATGCAAATAAAATAAGTAATAAAGATTCCCGGGTTCGAATAAGGATCGAACCCGCGTCGTCTGCGTGGCAGGCACATGTTCTACCACACAGTCACGCTTCTGCTTGGGATTACATGTAAAATAGCTTCCTCTGCTTGGAAATGCAGTGAAAATAACTGTCATGCTTTACAAACACACGCGTCCTGTATACAGGCGTCACCATAGAACATGTAATATCGCAGTGATATTGCGTGGTACTAGCGTAAATTGATATAGGACGTCAGCAGATGTGAATATCATAACGACAGTGTGGTTCGAAGCCGTCCACCCATTACAAAAGGCAAATACGTTACTGCGTGTATTCGCTTAAGACCACGTAATGGGTGCATAGCAAGTTCGAAAACATTTCTCGCATTTACTGCACATTTTGCTCGTGGTTTAAAGCATGTTACCTATTACATAGTATGGACTAAGTGATTGAAGTACGCACTAGGGACAGGATATCGCTATCGCGTTCAACTCTTAAAGGCGAAGAATAAGGGTCCCCCAATTTTTGCTTTTTTTCAGAAAGCCTGGAAGTTGTTTGGTTAATGGAAGATTTTGCTAGTGTTTAATAGAGTGGTTACCCCACACATATGTGCACGTAATAATAATAATAATATCTGGGGTTTCACGTCCCAAAACCACGATATGATTATGAGAGACGCTGTAGTGGAGGGCTCCGGAAATTTTGACCATCTGGTGTTCTTTAACGTGCACTGACATCGCACAGTACACGGACCTCTACCATTTCGCCTCCATCGAAATGCGACCGCCGTGGCCGGGATCGAACCCGCGACCTTCAGGTCAGCAGCCCATGTGTGCACGTCAGCACAGCGGCTGTCACAATTACATTCAACGTTCTAAACTCGCGTACCTGTTTGTGCAAATCTAAATTCTCTTAATACATTGTTTTAGCTTTTAATTATGTAACGTTTGGACCTTCAATGGACACCATTAACGACGTTTCAAAGCATTGTTGTCCCTGTTTTTTGGTATTTAAGTTGAGAAAGCTACTGTGTAATTTCGCGCTGTATTAAAACAATCAAGAATTTCTGTGATGCAGAAAGCCGAGTCCCATATCGAACGTAGGTGCTCGAGTCTTTGAATATGATTATTACCCGCAAAGACAGATCAATATACGCTGAACTGAAAGAGGCGGTGAGCGGTTGCAGGAATAAGCAATAGCGCTAGAATAAGAGTGGAAGTGTGCCTGATGTTCGTTATATGGAGTGAAACATTTGATACGGTGGACAGCGATGGTGTGGATATCAAAGGTTATCCGGTCATAATATGTGGTGATTTTGGAGGAAGTGAAAAAAAAAAAACGTTAAGTCTGGGCTCATATTGGCTAGTGGGCAATAACGGGACGAAATGAGAAACTTGGTGGAAGGTGAGTGACACTTGAAAGAACCAAATTGTCGTGAAAGATGGCCAATGTAGATAGCAATATCCAGTATAGAACACTGGTGTATGTAAGCATGTATGAAATAGTAGGATGCGGTACATGATTGAATTGTGTACGCATTATTTTTGATAAATTTACTTTAATTCGATGGTTCTTAACAAAACACCAACAGGGTACATTATAACAAGACAGCTTCTTTAAATACATTTATATCTCTACTTGCAGTTTTATTGCCAGTTTCGCGGTACAAAAACATAATATTCACTACCGTTGCCTGTAGAGGTTCAGGTCCTCGAAATTTTACGAGGACCTAGAACTGTTGGACGTTTTTGGCTACACAAAGCAGCATAGTATTGTGTGAAACCAGTATTAAGAGCTGCGTTTGAGACAAGGCGATTCTAGGCGTGGACCAAGTGAGTGTGCGGAAATGTCGTATTGGGCAATGCGACTTTTCTTGGTTAAATGTGTCAATCTTGGGGCTGTTGAGAGATTTGGTTCACCTCAGTAGTGACATTCGGCACAATCCATTTTGGTAGTCTGCGAAGTTGATTTTTGGAGTGAGTCAGTCACGAGCAGTCGCCAAACGAGGTTTCACACTTTCGCAATTTGGTTTATGAATGATCAAATTCACCAATGGACATTCCAAGTTAAGGGGGGGGATGGATAGCAAAAACAGGTGTGCAACTACTACTACCCATCACTCTTATTTTTAAAGCAAACTCCACAAATTTTTCTAAGTGGTTTGAAAGGAGAATTTACTAGACGTTTTGTGAATTTCGCAAGAAACTATGAAGCCATTCTAAAATATTAAAAATAATTCATTTTACTATTTTTATTTTTTGAAGGAACATTTCTGAAAAACATTTTGCATATAAAATGGTGAAATTTCTTCTGGTTATTACATGCGCCCAGGGTATCCTTCTGAACGAAAATAACAATTGTAGGCATGACCATTCTTTAGTTGAAAAATTAGATGTTTGATGACTAGAATTTTAGGGCCTTTTTCTTAAAGAAAAAAAATCGTGAAAAATACAATTCTGGTGGCAACACCATTCTTTTGCTTGAGAAAGAGCGCATGTCATTCAGAAGGAAGTAAAAAAAAGTTCGTACTTGATAGCTGGAGCGGTTACAGAGAAAATGTTCCTTTTCTGAAGAAAAGTAGTGTTTGGAGAAGAGATCATTTAAAGTTAGAGTTGCCATGATGCAGCCACGGGATCAGGCACGTTTGGGGCCATTTCTAAATGCGTTCTACTGCGCGTAAAAACGCGCCACTTCGTAGAAGCACTTGTCAGTAATGCTAGCATGTCATGCTATGAAAATTGAAAAATCGCATTTTCAGTCGATATTGCCCTCCATCCCCCATTAAACATAGGTGGGCCGTAACATGTCATAGGTTGGCTAAATGTACTGTATGGTGCACTGTCATTCATATCCTCGTGGGTGGTTGCTGAATGGGACCCATCCCTCCGTATTGCTTTGTTGTGGGGAAATTGAAGCAGCTTACTTTTGAAAAATTGTTCACAACATAGCCAGGTGAGACACCAGCAGATAAGGGAGGTGAACCGTAGTAAAAAATATTTTCTTCATATTATTTAACCATTTTATTAGCTTATGTTATTACTTTATTGTGCAACAGACGAGTAGTCTCCAGTGTGCTGACGGAACCGCGATTGCCGACTACAAATAAGCAGGCACTGCTTCTATCGTGGTGCAATCATGAAAATACCTTTAACAGTTGATGAATGGAGTCGGGGCACGGGTGTTTGTACAGGCCTGCAGAACCAAGGCATTTAGTAGCTATTCTGTTCTGTAGTTCTTCCTCTTGAGTGAATGATGACCTCTTCGAGACCAAGTCCAATGAGACCAGACCCGTCCTCCGAGTAGATAAATAAACACAGACGCTTGGCGAACCTTGGAGCCGTACGCATTGCTGCAATTTGTATTGACTTGTATTGCATTTTGGCATTTTAATGTGCAGTCAACTATAGAGCCTGGAATATCATGCTGCTAATCATGCGAAATGCTGTGTGCGCTGGTCGTCCGACAGATGAGCGATCCAACTAACGGTCAGCTCCTCAGTGGCGCACATTCGTACTATGACCAACACAATTACCCTGTCAATAAAATAAAAAAGCACAAGTTAGTGACAAGTTGAGGCAATTTCCTGTGTAATTATATTATCAGCACTTTAACCCTCGCCATTCAGGAAACAGAGGCTTGCGTACTACAGTAAACGTATTATTACATTACGCTTGTTGTAGAACCCATATATCTTGCACCAAAGGCTCGGTAGCGGCGTAGTGTATACACGTACGAACGGGGAAAACTAAAAGCGACGCAGTAAAGAAAGGAAGCGGTCTAGTATTGAGAAGTACCATGACGAAAGGCGCGATCTTGCAACCTTATGTTTCGTCTACATGCAGCCAGATTTTGAAAGCAACCACTAAATACGAACTATATTTCATGGGCAAGAATACTCAGTAGCTACATTATCTTCTCTTTTTGCTGACAATTTATTGCCGCTTTAATGCAATCTACAAATGCGACGTCTGGCTGTTGGCGCTGCATAATTGCTCTAATTTTGGTCCGATAAAATGCACTAGGGTAAAACAATGCATATGCTCTCGTTTGCCTAGCCGGTCATTTTGCACAGCGTCACTATTGCTGTAAGGATACCTAATTACGACCAAAACACTGGCCAGATACTGAAAAAAAAACAGAACAGGCTAGGTCCGTATCACCTCTGTGGTCCACATAACTGGCAGGGAGTTGCTGGCTACGGAAAACAGAGGGAGTAGCTTTTACACCACAAATTATTTGCAGTAGCTTCATAAAAGCAATTGAAAACATGTAAAGGGTGTTTTTTTAGCTCATCTAGAATTTTATCAGAAAGCTATTACAAGCCGACACCTGTCTTCTCGAACAATCTCTACCTCGACCCGGAAACACTTTGCGGCGGCTAAAGTTACAGTTAAAAAAAAAGTAAAGAAAATTATTTCGTTTACAATTTGACTGTAAACACGAACGCACTTTTAAACAAGGACGTTTTAGAGTGTTACCACACACGAAAGAGCCACTTTTTCTTAATTGAGAAGATCGCTCGTGTTTTGTGACATCAACCGTCACATTTAAATGCAGATGTTAGAACCGATTACTGAGCAACAGCTGGCAGCTCCGAAACGTCACGCCGAACGTTCGCATGATGAGCAAGAGGCGAAATTTTAGTGAAGGCACTTCAAAGCTTAATTAGGTCATCTGAATTGCCCGAGTCAGTTACTAATTTTTGGCCTTTTATGTGTAATACTTATGTGAACAATCTTGGCAGAGAACAGCGCTTTGCGATAGGTGGCGAGACACTGGAAGTTGTAAAGGAGTACGTCTACTTAGGACAGGTAGTAACCGCGGAGCCGAACCATGAGAGTGAAATAACAAGAAGAATAAGGATAGGATGGGGCTCATTCGGCAAGCATTATCAAATCATGAATGGTAGTCTACCACTATCCCTCAAGAGGAAGGTATATAACAGCTGCATCTTACCGGTACTTACCTACGGAGCAGAAACCTGGAGACTTACAAAGAGGGTTCAACTTAAACTGAGGACGACGCAGCGAGCGATGGAAAGGAAAATGATAGGTGTAACCTTAAGAGACAGGAAGAGAGCAGAGTGGGTCAGGGAACAAACGGGGGTTAAGGATATCATAGTTGAAATCAAGAAGAAGAAATGGATATGGGCCGGGCACGTAGCACGTCGACAGGATAACCGCTGGTCATTAAGGGTAACTGACTGGATTCCAAGAGATGGCAAACGCGTGAGGGGGAGACAGAAAATTAGGTGGGTAGATGAGATTAAGAAGTTTGCAGGTATAACGTGGCAGCAGAAGGCACAGGACCGGGTTGATTGGCGAAACATGGGAGAGGCCTTTGCCCTGCAGTGGGCGTAGACAGGCTGATGATGATGATGATGAGTTATGTGTTTCTCTAAGCTATAAGCACGCGCATTGCCCTGTCGACTATCGCACTGCCTGCAAGACGAAGCACCGCAGTGGCTATCCCCGAAATTTATCCAGTGCAGTAAAAGTAAATGTGAAATTTCCAGTTTTGTTGTGGACAGCCCGAGACGAACAAATAATCATCACATGCATACGTAACTATACATCACCGGCATGCCTAACGCTATCCGCGGGTGCAAGTGAGATGACTTGCCCCTTCCCACGACAAGATACGGCCGTAGTGTCCCTTCATAAAACCTTTGTCACTTGAATGGAAACGAAACTACATGTCTGGCATAACAGAGAAGCCTTTACTGACTCATATAGTCGCGGCGTCCGACCGTTCATCCGTCCGTGCTCTGGCACGGGGCCAGCTGTGGCCTCCCCGACTCATACTTTCTCAGCAATCACGGGATGGTACAGCAGCGCATAGCAACAGTTGCGCCGCCAAAGCTGTTGCCTCTCCCCCTTAGACTCTCTCAGCAGTCACGTGATGGCACATGGGCGGCGTCCGACCGTGCGTCGTCCGTGCCCCCCTCACACTTCCAGCAATTACGGGATGGCAGAGCGGCGCGCGCGGTGACGCTCCTTCTTCAGACCTCTCGTTGTAGCAGTCGAGTTAGTTGTGAGACGGCTCCTAATCGTCCTGGTGATGATTCGTACGGCAAGCGGTTCGGAGAAGCGCACCAAGATTGTGGATACCCCTGATATTGAACGCCAGAAGAAAAACAAGACGTGACATGTTCAGTCGAATAGCCACAGGCGTTTGCGAACACACCTTGGAATTTACAATGCGTCCTTCAATTTTTGGGGGGCTTTTATTTGTAATGATTATCTAATTTTAATATATAAGCACACGCATAACTCGCCTATCGCACTGCCCACAAGACGAACCACCCCAGTTGCTGCACCCGACTTACATGCTGCACATTGGAGGAACTGTGAAATTTCCGGTTTTGTTGTGGACAGCCTGAGAGAAACAAATAATGATCACTTGCATACGTAACCACGGAGTTACGTAACTAAACACCACCTGGACAACTAAGGCTATCCGCCAATGCATATGAGATTACGTTCCCCTTACCACGACAAGGCACGGCCGTGGTGTGCCTTCAAAAGCCTTTCTCACTTGAATGGAAACGAAACTGCATGTTTGGCATAACACAGAAACCAAGTTTCCTTCCTACACTGCGGACTCAGCTTCGATTCCCTTCATTAAAATGGGAAAATTGATTTGCGTGTAGTTGTTAATTTTTAAAAATGAGCCACTCACAAATCGTGATGGCCTACAACTCTCCCATATAAAAAAAACTTCCCTCATGTTCTTAATTGAAAGCTAATCATTCACATCTCGTTAATTATTCATTCGAATGCAATATTCGCTGCGGGCATGTGTTTCCGCCTTGGCGTAGGAACGAGGCGGATGCAATGAAGGCGCAGAGATTACGCTGGGGTGAGCCCACCAGACAGCCCGGCGGGAAATGGGATAAAATTCAGAGAGGAAAATAAAAAGGTCACTGTTGTGGCCGTCGGCGTAACGACAGTTGCGAAGGGGAGTACGTCTGGGTGTGTTGGTAGTTAATCGTACGTCAGAAACCATAACGCAAGCATGAATAACACGGGATGAGATCGCTTTTCTTGACTGCTTCTCGTCCCCTGTTATCCGACATAGGCTATGTACAGACGTAACGCATGAAGGCGCCTCTAGCTGCAAGAAGGACAGATTTGGACGGATGTTTTCAGCCGCTCGCACAGGGGAGCAATCGCGGAACGAGGCCTTTTCCGTCGGTGGTTGCTCACGCCTTTCGTGCTTTTCGCGCTTGGCCAGTAGTTAGAGTGACGGCCTGTCCGCGTTATCAACGCAATGACACAGCCGCGAGTGTTGGACGATAAGAATAGCATAGCATAGGGCATAAGGCATCGCTCCGCGATAGCACCCCTGCAGTGGCCGTGACAGTACAATCGCCGCTATCGTCTGTTTCAAGCTGCCGCCCAGTTTGCTGCCACGTAGGCCCCAAGGGGATAAGATTTGATCATTTAGTGAGTGATGCGGCACGCGCTACACGCGTACAGCCTTGCTCAACGGGCTCGTCGCCTCCGTTGTTGTTTTCGCAGAGAATTTTATGTGACCGCGTTCGCCTGAAGGTGCACGAAGCCTGGCAAAAAAAAAAAAAAGTACACGCGTTAACATTACGGTTCCCTCACGGCTGCTAACAATTTACCGTCTTTTGAAAGGAAGCGGGAACGAAAATGCCTCAAGCTAAGCACCGAAGCACGCCGCTGTGTTTTGCCGCAGTTTGCGTCGTCTGCTCCCGTATCACGCCAAATACGCCACCGTGGCCGCTTTGGCGCTAGAGGCAGCGCGCGACTGTGGCGCCTCGTAACGTATGCACGGCGCCTATTGCGCTTTCGTTTATGATGTACGATGAAACGTTCAGAGCTTGGCATGACAGACGGTCAATTAGTGCGGTATCCTTGACAAATTGGCAAGCCTGTCGAAACCGCCACTTGCACACCCATGGTGGGATGACGTTGTCGATGGTGTAGGCGTTTCCCTTCAGAAGAGTTAGAACTGTACGGAACTGTACACGTGAAACGCGGCATAGACTTCGTGCTGAGATGGCTCACAGTCCCAGCAATATTACGATAAATATGTACAGTATAATAAACACTGTGTACACATAGCGACGTAGGCATATAACGACGCATGTAAACTATGCAGAGAGCGCCGACTAACATTAGCGAGACCTTAAAAATATGCTTACGCACTCTGTAGTCATGGGATAGTGACGTTGACGAAGGCAGCTATCGCCGTTTACAAGACTGAACTTTTTGGTCGAGCGAAACTTGCCTCGAAGACGAAAGGGCACTCTACACGTTGTAACCGCCAGTAACCGCCAGTATCTCGCCCGAGTCGGTGGCTGAAGATGAGGAGTAGATCGAGGCCGCACTTACTATCTCATGAGTGCCGCTAACCACCACTGCCGTGTGTCCGTTTCCCGTGCGAGCCGCGTCCGGGTAATAGACTATATCCACCTTAACCTCACTGAGAGTGCGATTCCGGTGCCTCACCCGTGCCCGCCGGCGACCGGTGTTGCGCTCGGGGTGCATGTTGCGCGGAAGGGGATGTACGCGAATTACTCGAGCTATTAGCGGTAAGCTATTAAGGCGAAAGCCTTTAATGTCTCATGCTCACGTCCGTCCGGTGTCCGTCCGGCGTCCGTCCGTCCGTCCCGTGTCCGTCCGTCCACACCCCCCACTGCGCATGCGCCAATCAGATAAAAAAATAAAAATTAAAAACCTCCTCATCACCTCTCTCTCCTCTAGGCACCCCTTCCCGCAGAGGCCACAGCCTCACTGCGCATGCGCGTCCCCTCACTCTCTCCCCTCCTACGCTCCCCCCTTTCTCCCCTCCTACGCTCCCCCTCTCTCCTCAGGCATCCCTGCCCGCGGCGTCCACACCCCCACTGCGCATGCGCGTCTTCCCCTCTCCTACGCTCCTCCCTCTCTCGCCTCGCGACGCCGACGCAGCCAGCGTCTGCTAGCGAGTTTCTTGGTTGAAAAAACCGACTGCTCGCGCTGCACAACTGTTCACTGACCACCCCGTATATATGGCAATGGATCTTGACCTGCAAGGTGGTGCCGGTGGGAGATTTCTCCTGTGCGTTGTCGAACGAAAAAAATTCGCAGCGTGTGCGTTAACTAAAAGCGGACTTCGGGTCTCTGTGTCCAGTCCGAGTCTTCTGTCTCTCATTGCCCATTAGCAGCGATTGGGATGTTCCAGTAGGAAACACCGGTCCATCACTGCGTGCTTTGCGCCCCCCAGGTTTCTCTCCTGTGCAACGCTGCGATGAGCGCCAGTGTAAGCGTTAGCGCCCGCTGCTTCGCATCTACACATGGTTCCCTTTAGCGGGAGATGGTGTAATCTTTAAGGCGAAAGCCTTTAATGTCTCATGCTCACGTCCGTCCGGTGTCCGTCCGGTGTCCGTCCGACCTCCGTCCGGCGTCCTCCGTCCGTCTGTCCGTCTGTCTGTCTGTTCGTTCGTCCGTCCATCCATCCGTCCGTCCGTCCGTCCGTCCATCCGTCCCTCCAGCCGAGCTCTGGCACGGAGCCAGGTGGCCGCCGGGATGCGCAGACGGACGCCGGTCGCGTTGGACTCTATAGCGCTCGCGCTTTGCTTGCGTAGCGTCGCTGTGCCCAGAGTTTGCAATCATTCTGACCGACGCCGTCTCAATGGACCCAGGCATTCACGGAATACACTTTCCAATTTACAAAGGGTCCGTCAATTTAAGAGCTGGAACGCTGATGGCGTTTGCACGATGCGCAAAGGGCGAGAAAATACTAACGCATGCGAACGGAGGAAGATGAGTCTCGCGTCTCGCTGCGATTCGCGGTAAAAAATTAAAGAAGGAAACACGCACCCATTCGGTTTGTGTCTTATCCCACTGAGAGTATAAAAGAAAAAAGACATGGCATAATCAGTGGAATGGCCACACGCTTTCGCCGAACACACTTTGGAATGTACAAAGTGTCCTTCAATTTTTTCCGTTTTAAGGCGAAAGCCTTTAATGTCTCATGCTGACGTTCGTCCGTCCGTGCCCTGGCACGGTTCCAGGTGGCCACCGGGGTGCCAAAGGACGCCGGTCGCGACGATCGCGCCATGTGTTTGACTCTACAGCGCTCGCGCTTTGCCTGCGTAGCGTCGCTGTGCCCAGCGTGTCCAATCATGCAAGTCCCCGGGGAGACGCGCGCATCACATTCCATTCTGACCGACCCCGTCTCAATGTGCACATGCGTTCGCCGAACACACTTTCGAATTTACAAAGTGTCTTTCAATTTTAGCGGACTGATAGCGGTGAACAGAGCATTGGCCGTCGATAATCTGATCTGCGGTAAGCCGCGTCGTTACTTATGTTACTTATACATACGGCATCGACGGTTTTAGCGTTATCACTGGCGCTTGCGATAGCTCTCCAAAACCTGACTATTCGCGTCCTGCGCGTAATCTAAACAAATTGATCTCCGAAAATCGTGAAGCTTCTCAAGCAATTAGGCGTGGTCTGTGCCGAGCATTGCTAACAGTGTTTGTGGACGTAGCTCGAACACAACAAAATAAAGCTCTAAACACACGTGACAATGCCCCCTCTGAAAAAGCATGCCTACGAAGCTTACAAGAGAAAAAATAGATGCAATACGAAAGAACAATAATAACGTAAGTAAAAATTAGAATGCTCAGTTTCCTAAACGAGTATACAACGGTTTAAGGCGTACGACATGCACGACCTCGGGGCGTCTCCGTCGCCACTGAGTGCTTGCGGTGCCGTCTGGGACAACCTTGTACTCTAGAGCGCCGCTGCGTCGAACTACCCTATACGGTCTGAAGTATCATCGAAGAAGCTGCTCGATAAGTCCTCGTCGGCGTATTGGCGTCCAGACCCACAAAAGGTCACCTGGTTGGTATTGCAAGTGCCGTCGTCGAAGATTGTGGTGAAGGCTCTCGTTGTTTTACTGGATCAGGATGCGCAGACGGAGAGTTGTCTGGCTTCTTCGGCGCGCTGAAGGTAGATTGTGACGTCCAGGTTTTTTTCGTCGGTGATATTGGTTAGCATGGCGTCGAGCGTCGCTGCGGGGTCCTTCCGTAAAACAACACAAAACCCTGCCGACGCCCATGACTGCAATCCAAGTACGAATATCTGAACTTTGGTAATTTGATGCTACTATCACAGAAAACTACACAGAGCCCAGGCCATGACGCTTAGACTCCTGCAGACTGATTCATATCCAAATCTGGCCTTATTTCACAAAATTTACCCGGATACTTACACTAGAAGCTCGTGTCCCCTTTGTGGGGAAGTAGCTAACTTAGAGCATATGCTCTGGCGATGCCCCCTCGTCACTGGGCAGTGAACAAGCCGACCCAGCCAAGTGGAGCTCCGCCATCAGAAGCCCCAACAAGGGGGATCAGCTTTGGGCCGTCCAGAGAGCCCACGATGCGGCGGTCAGGCTAAGCCTGCCCGTCCCAACGTGGGAGAAGCCCACTGCGCGCTAGTCGCGTCTCTCAGGACTATATTTAATAAAGTTCCACCATCCATCCATGCATTTCTAGTAAGTGCTATAAACGATCGATTGACTGTCAAAGCAGTAATTTAAACAGCTGTCCTGCAGTAGTTATCTCATGTGTTTGCGAATGCCATAGTGGCATCATTAATCAGCGATTATCACACATTTCCTCATGTTCACTGTCACTAGCGATGCACTGCAGAAAAAAAAATATCCTGAGAAAAGCGCGCCTACCCTTCGCCTTACGATAGTTGTGAAAGCTAACGCCCTCTTCACGGGCGGACGAAGTACACTGAGGCACAGAGCAGCACTTCACTACTGCGCAGCACCCGCCGCAAAGAAAAAATATATTCGTTGGTAAACACACTGTGTCCAGAGAAACTGAATGATCATTATTCGTAACGGAGATAGATAGATAGATAGATAGATAGATAGATAGATAGATAGATAGATAGATAGATAGATAGATAGATAGATAGATAGATAGATAGATAGATAGATAGATAGATAGATAGATAGATAGATATAAACGCAAATGTGCTTACAGTATGCAAAGAATATAACACGAAAAACGTGTCTGTAGATAAATAGTTGAATGCTTACTGTACAATGATATCAGAGACGTTGCACAATGTCTATTGGTGTTTTAACGTGCACGCACCCAAGTTGACGCTTTGTGGTACATCTCCATCCCGACGTCTAACGTCCATGATCGATCATTAAACAAACCATTCTGTTAGCTGTCGTAGTAAATTGTGAGAGCGTAATCAGAGAAATTTTTCGGACAGCTAGAAGAGCGCCATTCACTGGACAAAGACTTGGGCTAACGACGCCATCCCGCGGTTTATTAACCAGTTGAACACAGTGGCAGTACTAGGGGAAAACATAACTCGTGTCTTGACTGCCCTGTGGCCCGGCCGCGATTTTCTGGGGGGCGAGCGTAAGCGTGGAAGGTGGTTTTACAGCCAGGGGAGGCAGGCGCGCGTCGCAGAGCTATTTTTGGTATGGATGGATGCTATGAGCGAGGCCGACGCTTCGGCTAAGGTCACCACCTCACGTTGTGTTAAGGCGTTGAAAAAATTGCACTTTGGTTTACGAACGTGCGGAATTGGATGGACGCGCGGCAACGATGCGTTGCAGGAGCTAATCGCGGTGGCCATGACCATGATTCATTACTTCACCGCCGACAAAAGGCACTGTGAGAGGAAAGTGTGAGATATTAAAAGCGTGTTTGTACAGCCTCAACAATATATGACGGTGGCGAAGTGGATATCCTGCCAGGCTGCTGCTGTCGCGGTCCGAGAGGTCATGGGTTCGACTCCCGGTGACGGAACTTTTTTCTTGATGATCGTGTCGATTTTTTTCGGCGTCATTTCCGAGACGGAAATGTGTCACTGAAGTCTTGGCCGACCCCGGCATGAAACACTATCGTGCTAAAATATACTGTAACTTACCCCATGCAATGCTCAGCAACATACATTTGGTAGCTTTGAAATAGAGTGTGTCGGCATATTTTTAAACACTAGCTTAATTTATCTGGGGTACCCTGTGTAATTAAAGAGAATAGAAGGCTGGGCTGTGATGCTGTCATTGTATAGAGGCAAGTGAAACCATGACACGTACCCGGTCTTCGGAACGCTCGGTGCATTGCACCTGCTCGGTGGATTGCACCTAGCATCAAATTTCCTGTAAGGTAATGATTTCGACATAAGATCAACCAATCAAAGTAAAAACGCGTGATGAAATTTTACGACGGTTCTCAAGCACATGAGTCAGAACGCGGCCACAATGATGGCAGTATTGCAATTACTAATGCGCAGTCTGGTCATATAGAAGTTCACAATTACATGGGTTGGTGGCAAATCGTGGAGTTTTGAGAAATTTCAGACACTAAAGGTTGAGTATTTTTTATTTATTTATTTATTTATTTATTTATACATATACCTACAGCGCCCTCTAGGGGCATTGTTGTAGGGGGGGGTTTACAAATCAAAAGTACATACACGTAAAAGAAAACAAATTGCGCGATACAAACCAAAGAACAAATCAAGATAGGTGAATCGCAGCATGCAATAGATGCACAAAATACATGGGCTGGACATTTCCGCCTTTGCTAAATGAAAAAAACGTTGACAATAGATGAAAGGAAAAAAAAGAAAAAAAAAGAAAAAAGTGACATTAGGTAACAACATACTCTTTTAAAAGTGAAGGGAACGCTGTGTTAGGTGCGGTTACAATACTTGACGGAAGACTATTCCATTCGTGTATAGTTTTCGGAAAAAAAGGTATTTGCGAAAGCACTTGTTCGGCAATTGTACTCGCGTACTTTTAAAGAATGGTCCCGCCGTGATGGGATGTAGGCTGGTGGTTTGATGTATTTATTTTTATCGATTCCGGTTTTGTCATTGATTATGTTGTAGAAAAGACATAGTCTGATATATTTACGCCTTGAAGACAGTAATGGCCATCCAAGTGCACTGACGATTTCGCTTGACCTTCTGGTGAAGTTGTAATCACCCGTCACAAACCGGGCGGCACGTTTCTGGATGCGCTCCAACGCATCTATATTTACCTTTGTAGCCGGGTCCCAAGCAGTGCAAGCATATTCTAAAATCGGGCGTACATTTGACACGTAAAGAAGCTGTTTAAGAACAAAGGGTGCGGTTCTGAAATTGCGTCGCAGGAAGTTCAACACGCGACTGGCTTTAACTGATACCCTGCGAACATGATCATTCCATGATAGTGTGCTATTGATGACAACGCCAAGATACTTATATTCACTTACAATGGACAGTGGAATCTGGTCCATGCAGTAATCTGTAAGAAGGGGCTGCTTTTTCTTGGTGAACCTAACGACACTGCACTTTGACACATTGAGCTTCATTTTCCACGTACTGCACCATGCTATTACTGAGTCGAGGTCTTTCTGCAGTTGTTCGGAATCCTGTGTGCACTTAATTTCATGATATATACAGCAGTCATCTGCATACAACCTGACTTGACTTTCCACGCATTCAGCAAGATCATTGATATAAATCAAAAACAGAAGCGGGCCCAGAACGGAGCCTTGTGGCACTCCGGACGTGACGTCTACGTGTGACGATGACGCGCTATCGATGATGGTGCATTGTTTCCTACATGAAAGATAAGCTTGTAGCCATGCCAGTGTGTTAGCAGAAATATTAAGGCACGATAATTTCAGTAAAAGGAGCGCGTGCGTAACAGTATCGAAAGCCTTGCTAAAATCTAGGAAAATGCAATCAATTTGGCTACCAGAATTTAACGTAGCGGCGATGTCATGCGTAAATCCAATTAGTTGCGTGTCGCAGGAAAATCCTTTTCGAAAACCATACTGTGTAGGACAGAAGAAATTGTTAGTCTGAAGGTGCTTTACTAAGTTTGAGTATATAATGTGCTCAAGAGTCTTACAGGAGACACACGTTAAAGAAATAGGTCGATAGTTGCAGGTGCGTGACTTGTCACCACTCTTATAAATGGGAATGACATTCGCTCGTTTCCAATCATCAGGTAATGCACCGTGTGATAAATATTTCCTGAACACGGCTGTAAGAAATGGGCTAACGGAAAGGGCACAGTTTTTTAAAATGAAATTCGAAATGTGATCTGGCCCTGATGCTGAGTTTGCAGTAAGGTTTTTTAAAAGAGATGCAACACCTTGTTCAGAAATTTCAAACTCAGCCATTTCCGATAACGCCACTGTATTGCAAGTTGTAGTTTCAACCGCTGACGACACCGAAAACACCGACTGAAAGTACTGGTTAAAGCTTTCTGCTTTACTTGTGCTATCGGACAGGTAATTAGTACCATCATGTATATCAGGAATACCACCAGGAACTTTAGTCTTTTTTTTAACGTACTTCCAGACGAGTTTCGGGTTCGTTTTCACCTTATTGCTTAGATCACTTAAGTATGCTCTCTCTGCTTCCCGCAAATCGTTGGTTATCTTCTTACCAAGTTGTTTCATCTGTTTGTATGTTTCAACGTCTGACGTCCGGCAATATTTGCGATAGAGACGATCTCTTCTGTTTATAAGCGCTCGAAGTTGCTTACTCAGCCATGGTTTATCATTTCGGTGTTTGGCGGATATAAGTCGTGATGGTACAAAGGTTTGAGTTAAGGATAACAGTTTTGTCTTCAGAGCATTCCACAAGCCATTCACGTCAGAACACAAGCATAGTTCTTGAAACTCAAGGAAATAGGAGTCTAGTTCCCTTGAAATGGAAGCGTAGTCTCCTTTTTCATATAACAACACTTTTCGTGGCACCGAAGCTCGCTGTTGTGCTACAGCGAAGCACATTTTAACAATGACAACGTCGTGATCACTAATACCTGGTACTGTAACAACAGAGGAAGCAAGCGTTTGATCATTGCAAAAAAACAGGTCTAACACATTTGCAGTAGTACTGCACACCCTTGTGGGGGCTGTCACAAGCTGATATAACTCATGAACATTCACAATTTCTAGGATAGTTCTATGTAGTAGTGACTCACAGTGGACTATTGGCTTTAAAGAGGTCCATGCAACCTCAGGAAGGTTAAAATCACCGGCAACCATTACGTACGTTGTGTCTAGGGTTGGCAATATATTATTTAAAGTGAATAAAGGTTGGGGTGCTGAATCGCCAGGAGGCCTGTAGAAGGAACCAACAGCCACAGTTGAGCCACCACTCAGCATAACCTTACACCACACAGTTTCACACAAGTCACTTTCAGTATGGATACGGACACTACTGGTACTGTTATGGATCAGTAGAAAAACACCACCACCATGAGTCGTACGGTCTTTTCGGTAAACTGCATAGGTCGACGGAAAGAATTCATGATCTTCGATGGTGGTATCGAGCCAAGATTCAGTACCAAAAACTATGTGGGGTTCAGTCATGTCTAATAACGTAAGAAATTCCGTTTTCTTATTTTTTAAACTGCGGCAGTTAATTACAATGCATGTTAGTTCATTTTTTCTTAATTCTTTTGTCGGTAGAACGGCACATTGAGGTGGTTGCTATCTAGGACTAGGCACAACGCTATCTGCAGCATTTTCATACAGGAATACTTGGCCATTCATGAATAACTTATTGAAACGAAGCTTAAAATCGCCTCCCTTCCCTTTGGCGTATTGTATCAGTTTTTGCCTCTCTAGCCTGATTTTGGGTGAATAGTCTTCACTGATTCCAAAGTCGGTTCCCTTTAGCTTGCCGGAAGCCTTCAGCACACGTTCTTTTTCTTTAAAAGATAGGAACTTTACTATGACGGGCCTTTTCCTCGCCGCTGTATATCGGCCTAATCTGTGACTTCGTTCAATTGCTTCAGGGGCAATTTTGAGCTGTAGGTTACTGAAACAAAAGGAAATAACTTTTTCCTCCGATTGTGCCCACGTTTAATTCTCATTATCTGGAAAGCCGTAAAATACAAGATTATTTCTGCGAGACCTACTTTCGAGGTCATCCTGACAATCCTGCATAGCCTTACATGCGCGCGCAAGCACTCCAGTTTGAGCTGTAAGTTGTGCAAGTTCTTTATTGCCTGTGGCACCTAGGGGGGTGTTTTCTACACGTGTTAATCTATCGCTTACATCTGCCAATTGCCGCTCAAGCGCCTGTTGCTCTTTTCGCACTGAATGTATTTCTTCTGTTATTTTTTGTTGAAACGCTTCGTCGTTAGCTCGGATAGAGCTAAGTTCATCAAGAATTGCAGACTGTGAGTGCTGCATTGAGGGTAATGTCATGATGGTGTCAAACATCTGCTTTTCCTGTTGCGGTGTTAGAGGGCCTGGATTTTGTGCAACATCTCCAGATAACCACAAAAGCGATTTCAGCATATGACCACACGCGACAGCATTCGCGCGCAAAGCCGACATGTAGCAAAGCACTGAGCAAAGAACAGCGTTGGGATCTGGCGCCGATTTCTTAAATGGTCTACCGTATACAGGGAGATAAAAATAACTAACCTGAAGAAATACTAGGCGTAAGTTTCCGGCAGCCATGTCGGCGCCAGATCCCAAAGTGGCTGAATGGTGGGCGTGCTTTTGTAGAGCTTCGCTGTCTCGGTCTTTCCAGTGTTGCCAGATGCATTGCCGGCCGCAGCCAAACGATGATACCGCAGGTAGAGCCGTCATGTCGAGTGGCATTTGGGCCGCAGGAAGGCAAAGAAGTTCATGGCAAAATTCTTGCGTCACAGAAATGTCCTGCAGAGCTGGACACACCGCTGAGGCTGTGGCATCCCGAGCAATCGCTGTCATCTGCATCAACTGAAGAAATACTAGGCGTAAGTTTCCGGCAGCCATGTCGGCGCCAGATCCCAAAGTGGCTGAATGGTGGGCGTGCTTTTGTAGAGCTTCGCTGTCTCTGTCTTTCCAGTGTTGCCAGATGCATTGCCGGCCGCAGCCAAACGATGATACCGCAGGTAGAGCCGTCATGTCGAGTGGCATTTGGGCCGCAGGAAGGCAAAGAAGTTCATGGCAAAATTCTTGCGTCACAGAAATGTCCTGCAGAGCTGGACACCGCTGAGGCTGTGGCATCCCGAGCAATCGCTGTCATCTGCATCAACTGAAGAAATACTAGGCGTAAGTTTCCGGCAGCCATGTCGGCGCCAGATCCCAAAGTGGCTGAATGGTGGGCGTGCTTTTGTAGAGCTTCGCTGTCTCTGTCTTTCCAGTGTTGCCAGATGCATTGCCGGCCGCAGCCAAACAATGATACCGCAGGTAGAGCCGTCATGTCGAGTGGCATTTGGGCCGCAGGAAGGCAAAGAAGTTCATGGCAAAATTCTTGCGTCACAGAAATGTCCTGCAGAGCTGGACACACCGCTGAGGCTGTGGCATCCCGAGCAATCGCTGTCATCTGCATCAACTGAAGAAATACTAGGCGTAAGTTTCCGGCAGCCATGTCGGCGCCAGATCCCAAAGTGGCTGAATGGTGGGCGTGCTTTTGTAGAGCTTCGCTGTCTCTGTCTTTCCAGTGTTGCCAGATGCATTGCCGGCCGCAGCCAAACAATGATACCGCAGGTAGAGCCGTCATGTCGAGTGGCATTTGGGCCGCAGGAAGGCAAAGAAGTTCATGGCAAAATTCTTGCGTCACAGAAATGTCCTGCAGAGCTGGACACACCGCTGAGGCTGTGGCATCCCGAGCAATCGCTGTCGTCTGCATCAACTGAAGAAATACTAGGCGTAAGTTTCCGGCAGCCATGTCGGCGCCAGATCCCCTGTAGAAGTAGAAGGTAGCGATTACCTAAAATACTGCCAAGGCTGCGTGAATGGAAATACATGAGAGAGGAAAGATTTTGCCTGTTTTTGAAACTCTCTCAAACAAACGCAATACAATTTTCACTTTCGTATTTGGGAAACTGCTATAATCACGCGAAAAGACTACAGTAGTTCAAAATAAGACGGAGTCTTACTGATCAATACTAGTGAAGTCAGATATGTCTCTGAAAATGCTGTAGTTAACACTGTGGCAAAATATTGGTAGTACACGGCACAATGTAGAGGGCTTAGCGGACTTCGTGTTGTTGCACAGTAGGAATTTGAAGACGACGAAAACGTTTCCAGCTCATGCTCCGTTAAATTGGACATGCTGTACATCCGTACTGCAATATTTTTTGTCTGCTATGCGCTTTCTACCACGGCACATTGGCACATTATATATATATATATACATGACACTTCTTGGTGTTGATTTGAAGACCACAGCCCGCAAGACACGTCAGAAGTTCATCCAAGCGTTGCAGGTGTTACGGGAACGTCGATGAAAAGACAACAATGTTGTCTAGGTAGCATAAGAAAGTCTTGCATTTCAGGCCATGCGGCACGGTGTCAATCATGTGCCGTGTGTGTCAAGGACGTGAGCTCGTCTCTGATGACATCACGCAAGGCCATTGCACAATGCTTATTGGGACACACTGAAGCTAGTGAAAATCCTATTGATTGTAATTATTCGATTATTAGCGCCCTTATGATGCCTCGTAGGTCTCAGTCCGCCTTAAGACGTGCTGCGTCACTGTCCGGGTGTAGGCGAACAGACTCGTGTTCATCGCGGCGGTGACACGTTGTGACAACGTCAATAATGCTAGCCGGATTCTTGTTGGCAAGAGCATTGAATGCGACAGTTGCAATTCCCTTGAGAATATGGCGCACCCTGTCCGACTCTTGCATTGAGGCATCGACACGGCGGCAGAGTGTCGATGCCTCAATATATATATATATATATATATATATATATATATATATATATATATATATATATATATATATATATATACTACTTTTAAGCAGGGGTGTGAAGTCGTCTTCGTGCGGATGTCTTATAATATTTGAGTCGTGTATGTACACCAGTATAACTATTTCCTTACGTACATTTATAGATGTTAAGTAGTTATAGTTGCTAGTTCTTGGCCTTGAATCTGAACTGAACGCGACATTCACCTGATTGATGAGTGTGTGCCGACCGAATACCGTTAATAACACTACGTGAATCCGGATGACTCAGTCAAGATTCATTACTTCGTGTTCTCTTCTAAGTAGCGATGTGCGAACTAAATCAAAAAACGTTAAACAATGCCCTTATGCATCCTCCTACATAAGCCCGGTACGTACCGGCGCCGTGGTGCGGTGCATGGTGTGGTGGAGCATTGCCTCGTTGAGGAGGTGGAGGCTGTCCTGCAATATCATTTATCATACGTGAACACTCAAAATGTAAAAGAAAAACGCCTAAGTCGTAGTACCATCATAAGACAAGTCACAGTGGAAGCATAACACCACGAAATCCACATCTTGGCTTCTGTGCGAGACATGTTGTTATATTTCCTTACGCTGAAAGTAAAAGTGACATGACATTATCATAATATTCGCGGTAAGTAAGGAGTTAAGGTTAAATTTCATAAAAAGAAGTAAGCGTTTAGGTAATAATGTTGGTTTACTTTATGTATTTGCATGACAACGATACACGAATGGTTTCTGCTCGTAAAGCTGACACTCTCCAAGAGTCGTACAGTATGCAGGGTGTCCTAGATTTGGAAGACGTACATTATTTGAGATATTGCCGGAGCTTTCGCGAAAAAAGGGCATTAATTAAAAATTTTTGCCGACCAAAACCGAACGCTTCAAACAACTTGCTTGTGCGACCTGAAGGCAGAACCGGCCATAAGGTCTGAAGCATCAACAAGTTTAGATAACATCCTCACCTCGCACACGGTGGGCAAAAGTATCACTCTAGACGCTGACATAAACAGTTCTCTGTGTGATTTGCCATGCGAATCTCGTTGACTGTTGCTTATTTATTACGCGAGCGTAGTTCATGTTAGTCCCGCGTTAAGGAGCCACTGGCAAATAATCATGCTTGGTCCTTTTCACCATAGCAAGGGAGAGATTATTCCAGGTGCGTTGATAATTCCCGTCCCCAAAATCTGTGTTGTATGGGTATATGTGCATTTGAATCAAACTGACTTCCACAACTGATCGGTAATCAACAGTTTCTTTCTTTTTAGATGTGGTCGGTGACCCAGCATGGACAGTAGTTGTATGTATAAATTGATAGGAGACTCATTAGAAGGGGACAGATGAGCATCAGCGAAAAGCGTTCAGCCAAGCATAACAACTTCACCGCTGAGCTGCAACACCTTCCGCACCACTACGGCCACCACGGCTACTCTGACGTTGCGCCACCGCTGTGCTGAGCAGTCCGGCGGTCCGGCACTGCCTAATCTTCCGTCAGTGTTGTGGTAAAGTGTTGTCACTGATGATAGATACTGAAAGTACAGTGCGCAGACGTTATCTAGAGAACACTACTTTTATAGCTATGCGGTTTGAAGTAGCTAAATTTATAGCAAATGGGAAGAACAAGATAACGACAAATCTGAGACTTGCTAAGCTATGTTTGCATTGTTGTCATGGCCAGCTTTTTAACAGCGAAGCTCTTCTTAGTCGAGGCTTTCGCGCCCAGTGGCGATTGTATATCGAAAACGGGTAGGTGCCACTATTGACGACTCCCACCACTCACCACTACGCCCACTACTACTCCCGCCATTCCTCCCACTTCATTCACCCACTTCACTAAACTCACTTCATCGCCCTTCATTCAACATCTTCATTCAATTCAATAGCGCTTGTATGCGTCTCTTCTTCCTGTTTCGTCCTTGTCCCATTTTGCGCCACCGTCTTATATTTTAACTATGCACCAACTAGCCCAGCAACAAATTTATTGGATCTTCATTCAACGTCATTCAAATCACACTTCATTAAGCCCACTAAAATAATTAGCGAAGCGATGGTTTCTCTGTAATTCAACAGCTTCGCTCTTTCATCAGTGTCCGCTACGCGCTGCTGGTTGAATTTTTCTCCCAACAGCTTGCACACTCAAAGCGATTTTTACTTTAGGAAACTCGCGTATAGAGATTGTTGACTCAGTAAAATGACTTGGTGTATTTTTTTCAAAAGAATCTATCTTGGGCCATTCAGGTTAATCATGTTGTTACACAGGTAGTAAAGGTAGTAGGAAGTTTGACGAAATTTAAATTCCACATGCCAACAGCTGTAAAGCTTCAGATTTACAATGCACTATTTTTTTCCCAATTAAACTATTGGTGTCTAATCTGGGGCACAACCACGTTAACAAACTTCAACCAGCTGCTTATATAACAAAAGAAAGCACTCTGTCACATTGCGTGTGTTGAAAAAACTGCACACACAAAACCCCTGTATATCAAATACAATATCTCGTCAGTTCACAACTTGTACCCATTAACTCTAGCCAGAAATTATAAGCACGATACAGACGGACTACTTCGTACATTATCCGAATTGACACCGCTTACAAGGCCTTATGATTCACGCAATGATGATACCTGGAAAATGCCATTTTCACGCATTATGGTAAGAAAACAAATGATTCGTGACACGCTTCCAAAATTAATAAATGAACTCCACAAATGTGGTATTGATTTAGAAACAACTGGAAACTGTGCAATCAAAGCGTTTTTTTTTTTCGCGAGGGATTGATGCATTTCCTTCTTGTAAAGGGTACAGGTTATGTTCAACACATTTCCAAGTTTTACTGGGTTTTTTTCTTTCTTTTTTCATCACTTAAAAATTGTGTAAAGAAACGCTCATTTTGTTGTCATGATTAGGGAATCATTTGGCATAAGACAATGTATAAATATCGTATTATATAGTATTTCTTGTAACTATTGTATTGTGTTATTCTATAAATACTGTATAAGTATTGTACGCTCTCGCTGTATGCCATGTAAAACGGGGGGCTCGAGGCTTCTCAAGTGCATACATCCACTTTTTATTGAGCCCTCGTGTTCCACAACACACAAATTTGTGGACGAAATAAAGTTTGACTTGATTGTATTTGAAGTTAAATAGGCCTATAGACTATCTCTCTTGTCAAGCATGTACCAAAGGTGTCCCTCAAACCATCATCCTCATCAGCCTGTCCACGCCCACTGCAGGGCAAAGGCCTCTCCCATGTTTCGCCAATCAACCCGGTCCTGTGCTTTCTGCTGCCACGTTATACCTGCAAACTTCTTAATCTCATCTACCCACCTAATTTTCTGTCTCCCCCTCACGCGTTTGCCATCTCTTGGAATCCAGTCAGTTACCCTTAATGACCAGCGGTTGCACGTCCCTCAAACCAACATGACTTAATTATCCGACTTAAACGTCTATTCGGCGGCCGTGGAGATCGGTATTCTAGGTAGAATGCGACAGCGATGCAGTACGACTCCAAATTCAGTAACCGTTCGCACCAAGCAGCGTCTATGCGTTGTCTTGTAGTGCGACACGCTGGCTACGTTTTCGCTGCGTGTCGACGCTTGTACATGGCTCTTCGTCCTTGCCTAAACAAAGACAGAAAATATAGGTCGATATCTGGAAACGCATGGTCTCGTCCTTTCCCAAAGCAATTGAAACCACGTTACCACTCTAAAAACTTAGCTGTACTTTGCTCATTGGCGTCGATTTTTTCTACTAATCATGGATTCTCGAGAAATATCGTCAAGTCTCGCCAAATCTCAAAAATTCCTGGAAGCATTAAATAGATAAGACTTTCGTCGTAACTGGTTCCTGATGCCGGGGTTAACGCCAGTCCATGCAGTCAAAACGCATAACAATCACGCATAGCGCTCTCTGAAACAGCCAGTTTTGCTTTGTATATCTATTTGGCGTTAACGTAAAGTATGTGAGGAGGTGCAAAATTAAACTCCATCTTCGCTGCGCACTTTATATTACTCAAAGCTATGTTTGAGGAGGCAAGACACAGACGTGTTGACAGCTTTATAACAGGGTTTAGGCAGACATTTATTCAAAACTTAAAAACAGGCTTCCGAAGTGGCTGGGGAGGCCGCTGAGCGTATGGGGTAGTGCCTGTACACTCTAAAACTTTTCACGCGTAGCAAGCGTGAGTGGGGGCGATTTTTGCACGCTTAGTCTAAGCGTGATGTGCTGTGACGCTGAAAAATCACGCTTCCTAAGCGTGATTCGCGGGTTCAATAACGCTTGCCAAGCGTGAGCGGAGGCGATTTTTTGCACGCTTGTTCTAAGCGTGGTTCCAAACCACGCTTGCTAGCCGTGACTGGCGACCTTTCTCGCGCTTAGAAAAGGTGTAAGAGAGGAGTTTTACTTACTTAATGCGGCAATCTCCTGCTCCTTCAGATGACTTTCCGGCCGTTAGAAATCATCTAAAATGAAAGCTGGAAGAAGATATTTATTGTGCTGTGTGGGCTTGGCGCCGGCTTGGGCGGTATATATACTGATGCTTGGCATTAATTAGCTAATTGCGAAAATCAACTCTCACTTTCATCTTGCACATGTCCAAACTATAGAATGCTACACTGCGACAGCCTGAAATGAGCTTGCTAGCCGGAATATAATTACGGAATACGGTTTACAGTACAGGCAGTAAGCAAGAAATAAGAGACAATCTTTCATTAATTCACTGGCTACCCTTTCCATGTTGTACCCGACGGCACAGGTTGGATGTCTGCACACAGCTCAAGATCGGCAGTGCGCTCTGTATTTACGGTGCAGCTAGCAAGCTCATGTTGTGCTGTCGCAGTGGAATGTTCTATAGTCAACACATGTGAGGGATGAAAACTGAAACTTGATTTCTGTAATTAGCTATTTTATGCTGGCAACAAGTACATTTACCCTCCAAGGAGGCGCCAACCAATAACAAATAAAGCACTCCAAAGATTATCTTCTTTCAGCTTCATATTTAAGCACTTTCTGACGGTCAGAAACACATTTATAGAGCAGGAGAATCCCGCATCAAGTAAATAAAAATCCTCTCTTACACCTTAACTAAGCATTAGGAAGGCCTCCAGTCACTGATCGAAAAGCCTTACATTGCGATTGAGGCGTTAGATCTTCGTTGTGGACCGTTCAAAAATGAGTAGAGTTGGCAGAATGAAAGCGCTATGCCTTGTCTCTGAAACTTCGCTAGTCACAAATCCAAAAGTCATGGAAGCCAGTGCAGGATAAACTTTCATAAAGCATCTTGCACAAGTGCATTTGGTGAATTCTACAATTAAGCCGCTGATGTGCCTTCTTTCGGCGCGATTACTTATATACACGGTCGTCAAGAAAATTAAGTGAGGGATTTAGTGCGGAGTGCTCCGAGGCTCTATAGTTTGAATCAAAGATAAGGAGTTAAATAGAACGAAACATTTACAAGAATCTTAAACTTGAGTGAAACTTTTTATTTTCACTTACTTACAAGAACGCTTCTCTCTATAGAAGAGCAATCCAAGAAAATAACACACACAGGAACTATAAAATAGGCACAAGATGAACTATTGATGCCGCGTTGAGCGGCACGCGAACCGTGCTCTGTACTTAACTGAAACGAAGTGTAGTTTAGTAAACAAATCCTTCACCATTTTCTCCGCCCATGGAATTTCTTCGGTACCGCACAGTTCACGATTGCTTGAACGAAGCGAAGCAACTGCCAAAAGCAGCCGGATACGCAAGGTCCTTTACGTAGTACACACGCAAACAAAGCACCAATGTTTTTTTCCAGCGACGTGTCTGGTTCCAGCTTCAGGATTTCGCTGGGCTCTTTGCCGCATGCCAGCTCCTTCCCGTCACCCCACACAATGCACGGCCAACAATGTCTACGGATGAAACCTGGCAAAGATAAAAAAAAGAGAAATTAAATTGGTACCTGATGGAATGGACAGTTGTAAAATTTCACTTCGTACAGAACTACAAATTCATGAAAATGATTTTGTCGGCAAAGCTCACATTGCGATTGCGGCATTAAATCTCCTCATACCCGGCTCAAAACTGAGTAGTGTTAAAATAAAGATGTTTTGAATTGTCTCTGAAACTTGGCTCTTACAAAATATTTCACTCACCTCTGAAATTAGGGCCATTTTCGCGAGCCTTGGCCGCAAGTACACGTCGACCTCTCTGTACGATGGGTCCGCTAAGGATGCCAGTGTTGCCACCGCAGGTAGAATTTTCCTTAGGCGTCTCACATTCTCCTCGACCGTGCTTGAAAATCTCAATTTACTTTCGAAGGCAAGCTGAAAGAGAAAACGTGGAATTAAACTTCACGAACACAGAATACAGCGCACAATCAGCAAAACTTCGTGGCTTTTTGTTGGTTTAGTTATACGGGCATTGGGGGGCAGCAAGAACAGTACAAACGAGTTTTGAAGTCGTACAGTCAAGTATAAGGTGTACACCGGCGATCAATTTCAGCATAAATTAAAAAAAAATTGTATTACAGAAAAGTTGATGACATTCCAGAAAAACAAAAACGTGGTTCCTATCGCAAGCACGGTCGCCCAGAGGATCTCAATTGAGAAATTGGTGGTATTTAGATGCACATATCGACAGAACAGGCACTCAGCGCGGTAAAAATAAAAAAACAACTTCCCCATCACCCGCTAAAGGGAACCATGTGTGGATGCGAAGCAGCGGGGTGAGCGGGAGAAACGGTCGCCGCTCCGTCATTTTTATACAGCGGAACTACCGTGGTGCCCCAGCGGAGTATGCAGCTGTCGCACCACCTGTCGCACGCCTCTCCGTAGAGGATTCCTAGAGCAGAGAGCGGGGGGGGAACCATAGGGGAGGAGAGAGAGAGGGGACGCGTATGCGCTGTGGGGGGTGTGGGACGCGGGAGCCGCTCCGTAGAGAACAGGATTCCTAGAGTAGAGAAAGGGGGTGAGCGTAGGAGAGAGGGGGGGAGAGGACGCGCATGCGCTGTGGGGATTTCGGACGGGGGGCGCCGCTCCGTAGAGTATTCCTACAGCAGAGAAAGGGGTGAGCATAGGAGAGAGGGGAGAGGACACGTATGAGCCGCTCCGTAGAGTAGACGATTCCTAGAGTAGAGAAAGGGGTTGAGGTTAGGAGAAGAGATATGGGGAGGGGACGCGCATGCGGTGTAGGGGTGTAGGACGCACGACGCTGGCGCCGCTCCGGAGAGTAGAGTATTCCTAGAGCAGAGAAATGGCTTGAGCGTAGGAGAGGAGAGAGAGAGGGGGGAGGAGACGCGTATGCGCTGTGGTGGTGTGGGACGCGGGAAGGAGGGACGGACCATAGTGACGGCATTTCGCTGTACCAATAAAGCATTCGCTGCTAATTTCAGAAAAAGCATTCAAAAGATGAGCTATTAGCTACGCAACTGAGTACCATACAAAGCACTTCCTTTTTGTATTCGCGACAATTTTGTGCTTTTACAGTGAAAGTTGCACGTCCGAATTGACTATTTTAACACGTTTGCTGTGCTTGAGCCGCTTAGAAAAAAACAGCCTTTCTGTAATTCCGTATAAGTTTGCTATAAGATCACGATATGACCGCAACAGAGCTCCATCCTTGCTGTCACGACAGCTAACATTACCGCCCGCAGAAGCACTGGCTCAACGTACTGCACCGTACGGTAATGTATTGATGCTTTCTCACGGTAAAGCAAGTAATAATTGCACACAACTGAGACTTCACCCAGAAGCCTGAAGTTCCTGAAGGTGACGCAATTGTATCTTACCATATAATGTTAGATTGCGACATAATTATCTCGTCTGTACCCAGAACGATCTCTTGGCAATAGCGGCTTCCATATAATAGTTATAGACTCATGTGTTGCGCACGCACATACAACAAGCGAACTTCAGTCGAGATGTGCAGCACAAACACACAATTTTATTGTGGCCTTAACGCGGTTGTGTTTTATAGGATGTAGCACAATTTTAACGCTTCGTAATGTACGCATCGACAGTGTGAATTTACAGTATGCAATATATTTTTCGCCATTTTTTCGAGGCGCTTTGCGGAGCACGGAGGAAGCAGGCGCTGTTCACCCGCCGCGCGAGGCGCCAGCCGGCCCCTTTACTGGCGTTGCGCCTCCTCGCCAGAAAACGGCCACCGCCGCGAACCGCAACGCAGCCGTGAAATTTGGCTGATTTGGCGCCGACTAGCCAAACTAGCCAAAGCTTTCGAGCGCCAGACGCGGAGACCATTGGAAACCCGGCGGCGAAGGAGAAACGGTTCACAGCCACGGCAACGAGAGCAACTCTCCTTACTTCTTTCTTGTCATCGTTCCCCGTCGATCGCACGACGCGAGTGAAACAGAAGCTACAGTACTCTCGGACTGTAAAGCGACATCACTTTCTTTACTACAACGACTTCCCCCTTACAAAAATGCACTTTGAGTTTCAATTGACCACGAACCGAGGCCTTTTTGACTCAATAGATGGTCAATTAAACGGCATCTTCTGATGAGTGCACTCATTGAAAATTTAATTGACATTAGGTTGGAAAAATGCAATTGACTCTCACTCTTTCTATTTTTAATTGACATACGGTAAGAAAGGTTCAACTGAACCTCAGTCACTACACATTTAATTGACATACGTTAAGAAATGTTCAACTGAACCGCAGTCACTACACATTCAATTGACCTTGTATTGAGCACTCTCAATGAGGGATAGCTGATATGTTGACACCTGCATCAATCTCAGGAGCCGAGCGCACAAAACTTGTGTTTGTGTTCTGCAGTTTTCTTACGGATATTTTTCTGCAAGATGCATTCGTCAATACGAGCCCTGCATGATGAATACGGTTACAGCACTCCGTGGAGCAGCGATGTATTACATAAAACTACATACAAGCAAATGCTTTCACGTACTGACTGTGTGGCGCACGTGCTTCTGAACTGCGTTCACGGATATCTATCTGCTACACACTAGCGTGTAGCGGTCAAGTGTGACACGTGCACTTGCCTCATTGATGCGAAAAACATTTTGCCTTTTGAGATTAGCAAAAATGTCGTTGATTCAATGTTTATCGCAATGCAAATAATAATAATAATAATAATAATAATAATAATAATAATAATAATAATAATTAGACGAACGTGTCTTTCGCTATCAGCGCGAGGACCCACGTGCGGACAAGAAAGAGGACGACACACTGCACTCGTGACTTTACTCGTCCCCCCTGTGCAGGGGAGATGTGGGGGGGAGGGAGATAGGCGCGCCCTATTGTTCGGAATCTCGCCGGTCGAGCAAGTTGGGAGCTGTGGTGGTTGCACGTGGCGGGACCCTCAGGGGTGAAGAATTCCGAGAACGCATGTTGCAAACGGCCACTGGACGGGTGAAAAGAAGGCGCCTCTGCCCTTCTACTGTTGCGATCAAGAAAATAGCGCCAGAAAATAATAATTTAGGGTGCTAACATTGGGTTATGAAAACTTGAAACTTAGTCCACAAATAAACTTCACAATATTTACTGCGAGATACACCCGCATAAAGTGCAAATTCGAAACGGTCGCTTCGCGCTGGTTGTGTATCCCTCCAAGCCGGACTTTTTTTCTTCAGTATCGCTCACCGGAGTCGCGAGTGCGCCTCGTGTTGGTCACTTGTGAGCATTCTTGCTCTGATTTCGTGGACAGCGAGTGCCGCGATTTACACAGGCTATCAGCGCAAATGTGAAGAAGCTACTTCGCTGCAAGTGCTGCAATTGTGACGGTACATGGACATCTGTTTCGGCGGCACGGCTGTTCATCAGACCCAGCATCGCGACTTTCCTGCGGAAAAATGGACACGTCAGCTTACATGCAAAACTCCATCGCAGCTTCCTTTCTGCAAAACTGCAGAAATAGACGCCGTCACCTTGATTTGGGATCAACATTTCCTGTATTTGCTGGATCTGCAGACCACGTGCCTCGGTTGATTATCTTTGAAGGTAAGTTTATCATTTTTCATTGCCTTCGTACGTTATATTTGAAAGTTATGAAAACTGAAAAAGTACTCTGCAATAAATGTTGTATGAGTATGCCACTACGTAATTCATTGGGGTTTACATTATTAAGCCGTCCGCTTCTAGATAATTTATTTTTATAACAAGATTTTCTATCTTTCTTGCATTTCTTGCAGGTAATCCTCGGCCTAGTTATTCGGACAGAGGCGCTACACCAACTAAATGATGGCATTCGTCTCTGTTGGCGTTTTCGTAAAAATAAATATAGATGCTAACAGATCTCTGTTTTGCTTCTTGGCTTGAACAATTTATAGAACACCCATGTTCAGCAGCCACTTACACAATGAAGAAATCAAAACTGTTGGCAATCTGCATCGCTGTGCATGTGCGTGTGTGGTGTCATTCATGTGAATTGTGTACCCGTGTCCTAATTTGCAATTCTCGCCCAGTTTTTTACCTTGTTCGTGGGACTGAACGTGATTTGAACTGTTGAAATAGCGCGCGCAAGAAAAAAGTCTCTCTCGGGCAAGTGTCGAAGGCGGTATGCACAATTTCATTCAACTTCGGCAAAGTAAATCCGAATGATCAGTCTTATGGCTGGCAACTGCTAGCAACTGCTTATGGCTAGCAACTGCTTTAAGTGCCCAGTTTTCAAGAAATGTCGCAAATAGCCTACGTTCCTGAGCGTGAAGGAGCTCAGTCACCATTTTTGACAATTGCGTAACACGCTTGCATACAAGATGATTTTGACTGAACACAATAAGGGTTGAATATACACTCCCCTAAATTTTTTCAATTGACATTCAGTACACACGGTCAATAGCTGGTCAATAATTTCTTTTGACTAGCACAAAAGACGCTCAATTGACACGCAAAAAATGAGTTTTAATAGAAACACGGTGGCCAATTTTCTTGGAAAAATCAATAGAAAAAGTCAATAGGCGCTTAATTTAAACACAGTACATCCTATGGAGAAAAGTCAATTTGGCCTTAATTAAATCTCTATAAGCATTTTTGTAAGGGCCATGAGCAATTACTCAAGGTAACCATGTCATGTCGCTAAGAATCCGGCATCTAAAGATAATGCTGGATCTGATGTAAGCATTCGAGTCAAAATACGCCGCTATGACACGAAATCGAGATGTTAGAAACGGAAGGACGTGAATTACTTAGCCCTAAGTGGTCGCGTTTCAATCCGTGAGTGTTGCACGCAGAGAACTTGGCTTGACATTAATATGAAGTTCGGAGATCAATAGGAAGGTCTGCAGAATACGCCAAGAACGTCACTGTTCGGAAAATAGATGCAAAATATATACTGAGCCAAGACATTTCAAATTAATTTGCTTACCCAGGTATTCCAAGCGGCCGTGAATGGCAGGCCAGTGCCCATAGTACGCAGTTGGCAGAGAGTGGCGCCGTGTCGCGCGAGGATTCCGGGCAGTCGCATTCGGTGTTCTTGCATCTACCGCGCTGCACACCACGCAGGTCAATCAATGTCAAGTTATTCATGAAGCTGTTCCTCCTTCACCACTTTTCTCAACCACACAAAGCGAGCCCACCGCACAGTACACTCGAAGGCCAAGCAGACACCTGGCAGAGACGACGCACAATGTACCTGCTGAGTCAATGGCTCCAACGGCTCTAACCCCGTTTCCCGCCAAAAGTATATACTGAAGCGAGCGCCACCTTTCAAAGCGCTCGCGTTGAAAACAAAAATAAATGAAAGGAGGCACAAGTCACAGTAGCCAATCAGAAGCGCGTAACGGAGACGACCCACGGCTGCCTTGCCGATTGTATCAGGATATATATACGTGTGACGACGAGAAGTGCGATCGGCGGCGCGGATTTTTGCTCAGCGTGAGTTTTCCGGTTCTCACGCATAGAATCCCCCATCGCGCGTAAAATAAAGCAAATGCCCGTTTCCTCGACCGGCGTCACGCTTGGGCGGAGAAAAACCACGCATATTTTGAGCAAATGGTGCTCAAAACGTATTTTACTACGCCGAGGAGCGCGTTTCACGCTTACTACGCGTGAAAGGTTTTAGAGTGTATATCACGGAAACCGGGGCAAGCGGCTTTCTAAGCATTTCTCTGTAAAGCACTACAAAAACGCATTTTTTGCTTACGAAGTGTTCATTTGGACTAAACTTGAGTATGCCTCACCCATTTGGAACCCTCATCAGACTTATATTATTTACTCACTCAAAGCAGTTGCGGCACGTGTTATGGCCTAAAACTATGACTGGCACACAAGGATCACTTACGCGTACATCAATTGATCCGTAAGCTTACCTAGTCTAACACATGGCCGTAATATTTCACAACTTTCCCGCTTACACAAGCTGCAGTATCAATTCCTTCACCTCAATAACACAATTGCTGGTACACTTCACACCGTCTGCTTAATAACCTCAGTGTACAACGTTTGCACGGCGCCACTATAGCCTTCAATAAATCCTTCTTACCGACCGTTATTGATATAAAGAACGCGCTATCCGAAGATGTAATTAAAGAACAAGAGTCGAACAAATTAAGGCACATACTTTCAGGCTTTTAGATTCTTAACCTGCCACCACCACACTGTTATTTCATGTACTATTATTTTGCAACGGCATTTATAGCATTGGTCTACCTGTTGCACTGTCATCTTGTGTCGCTTTTCTAATTCAAACGTGTCTACTGTATTTTTGAAATCTTTGGTTTGTTTGTTGCTTTGTTTACCACTGTATATTAATGACCATGGTATTATTGATGCCTTTGTCACCCGCCCCCCTTATGTAATATCCTTAAATGGTTCTGTAAGAGTAAATAAATGATGATGATGATGATGAACACACTACTCATCGGCGAACAAGAGAAAGCGACAAATGGTAGGCACAAAGGCTCCACCCCCTATGCAGTCAGAGGCATAGAGAGTCTTGTTTGCCGAGAACGTTCATCGTGAACGTTTTCTTTGAACAGATAACCACACGAAGTTGGCCTTCGTAGGACGCAGTCCCCCGTGGTTTGGTAGAGCCGCCTCGACGAAAGACGTGCATGGCAGTCTCTGTTGCCGTAAAAGTACACACGGGCTGCCATGGACAATACGTTGTGCTGTATGTCGAAGTTTGCGGACCAAGATATGTAGCTTCGGCAAGTGCTGCGAGGCTGCCAACGAAGCGCCTTGCTTAGTTCCCCAAAACACATCTAGAACGTGGATTGATGAGCTGTACTGCATCGCAGCTGCGTTCACACCGAGATCATCTTGATTGTTGTTCGGAGGCCTATATATATTAGGGGTAGTTTTTCAGCCACGTACAGGCTATTGCCTGTGGCGGTGTGACGCCTTCAGTCGTTAGTGAAGAAACTCGCCTCTGACTTAGCTCTCTGGGTGGTAAGGCGTATCAGTAATGTCTTGAGCAACGGTGTAAATATTCCAATCGTAACGTTCTCTGACCAAGTTCATCATACCTCGTGCTTTGCGTATCAAAGAGAGCTCTATAAACTTAGTCATGTATCTAACACACTTGCGTGTAATAGAATGGACTAGGCTTTTACAGCAGGTAGTTTGTAAAAAATAACCATAAGGAGCAGTAAAAGTAGATGTTGGACAACTTCCGGTGACATCGTAAACATTCCGATATCCTAATTTTTCTTGTTTTCGTCCTACGGGAAATTTTGACTCAAGAAGTTAAGAATTTCATAGCTCTAATAAGAAACATATTACGAACAACGTTGCATTGAACTGCCTCAGTGCTATACCCATTCTCTAAAAACGTTCGCATTGTGGTGATTTCGCAATTTTTGTTTCGTAATTGAGGAAAGCTTCGTACAACTATGCGACATGATTTTTAAGCCCCACATCAATAAAGAAAAACCGCTATATCTGATAACACGGCTTGCGTTTCCTGCGGTGTCAAGTGCTTTAAAGGGCCACTAAACCACCTCCGATATTTTTCAAACATGTCAAGTAAACACGCGCATCGTGTGCAGAATGCCGTCACGATGAACGATGCAACACGCGGCAGTGCTACAAGCCGCGGGCGCGCCACAAATTCCTAAAGACAATCGCTCCTCCTTTCCGAGCCCTTCCGGCCTCAGCGTGACGTCAGGGTGTGAATATCTGACGTCGAGTGCAAGCCATCTGCAATTGGTCGCACACGAACTACGACTTCCGGTAAGTCAGCAATCAGCTGGCCGCGCTCCTCGTTGTTCGTCGTGTTTCCCGCGTGTGCGCGCATGCGAGTCAGCTACTGCGGCCCGCGACGCAACTGCGTGAACTAAATCTAACTGTGTTTAGCGTGGTGTTTTGCGATGGTTTTCGAGCATCCGTGTGCGGCGCTTGGCTGCAAGAGCGCCGACTGGAGAAACGAAAAGACACGACATTTGTTACCTCGTGATGCCGCCTTACGAAATGCTTGGCTTGAGCGCATCGGAGTTGAAGCAAAATCAACGCGCAACAGTGGTTTACGTGTTTGTGGGCGCCACTTCGCTGCTGAAGACTACCATCTTGACCCGCGCCTTGTCCAGGAGTTTGGCACCGGTATTTTACCCCGCCTGAGGCCTCACGCACTACCAACTCTGTTCCTGCCTACACGGATCCATCATGTTGGCGATCCTTTGAAGGTGTGCGCGCAACACAGGGTCCATACTGGCACGATTCGAAGGGCCGCCACGGCAGCAGCGGCAAGCGCTGGACACATGGTGCGATTCGGCATCCGATCCGACGTGCGGCACCGCACGTGGCGTACGACGAGACGACGATTCACGACACATGGGGCGAACGAGCAATCAGCGCGTAGGCTCCGCCCACACACGGCACCTCTGCTTGCACGCTCGGAAAACATCGTATCCTCTTCATTAAGTTCAAAACAAGCAACCTCACACAGCCACGCTTCGTTCTTTAAGAAAATTGCCAACAAAGCTACGCCTTCGCGAGCTACAACCATCGCAACAGCCCACATTCACTCACGACTAAGAGCGTAGGCCTAGCTAGGCCGACGCTCTCGGTAGCGCCGCTTGCGCTCAAACGCGAGCTCATTGTCGAGCGCTTATTTTAGCCAACACGATAAAAACTTGTACTCTTATATGACGCGTTTACACGCGCAAATGGTGTTATCGACGGCCTCGACGTGATTGGCAAGGGTGGGAACGAAGCGAGCCGGTTCGCCGAGACGGCGGGTGCCGCTGTTTAGGCCTACCTGTGAAACGGCCTTCCTTCACGGCTCGATATCTCGTTGGTGCTTCGGAAACGGACGTTGCCTTGCAGAAATGGCACACTGCAAGCATCACTTTATTCAATCATGAGGTATTTCACGTCAGAAACAGTTTATCCAATGTTTTTCATGCCACCGACAACGGCGATATCCACAAATGCCAGGACGATCTGAGCCATCGCAGCGGCGACGAACCACGACAACAAGCACGCAGTCGACGGAGCACACGGAATGCGGAGAGTCGCGGCAACCGGAAGTGACGGTGTTTCGAGCAGCGCGTCGGCGATGACGTATGCCTCGGCGAGAGGGCAAAGCGGCTTTGGGAGAGGATACCAACGGAGGGTAGCGATGGAAAGAGCGAAAGGAGCGATCGCCGCGTTTCGATGATCAAACGCGTATAACTCCGCCATTATGGCACCGTTTCGAAAAATTCTCACGGCTCCGTGTTCGTTGTACACTCGTGCACAACTTCCCCACCACAACTGAATTTCGACCTCTGGGTGGTTTAGTGGCCCTCAAAGGGACCGTCAAACTAATTTCACGAATTTGTACAAACGCATCAGCGGGTAAAGCAAGTCCTAAGGATCATTTGCACACCACTTTAAGCTTTCTCAGTCAAGTTCGTAATTTCACAGATTATTTAAAGTCTGCGAATTGCTACACATCACAGCCGCTCGAGGGAACAAGTTTCCGAGTTCCTGCTTCCTTTCTAAGTAGAATTATTTCATTATATGTAACATCGGCGACCTGTCTGGTTGTATATGTTCAGTCTACGTCTCTGAACTTCCTCTGGATGGCGAACGTCGTGTACCTGTGTTACAGTTCCGTAGTTGTCGTGGGTAGCGGGACAGTGTTTATCTCCATGCTTCTCGGGCGACATAAGTTGCCCCCTTTGCTGGGCGTGCTGCTAATCTCGTGATTGCTGATATGTAAAGTATCGACACCGTGTAAGGGATGTAAGGCACCTGACGAGTAGAGGCACTTTCGCTCGGCGGCGCCGTGAGCGTCGGACTCTCACTCGCCAAGCAATGCCTGGTTGCGCGCGCCTGTGGCTGTAACTTCCCCTCTGAAGACACAACCACATTGCCATAGTTCACGCTCACCGATGATCGGTCTCAATACTCTTGCTGTTTTAGATGTGAAGCATCTTATGGCGAAGCTTAATCCGGTGGTGGTGTGCGGCGTGGCCTCCCTTACTGCGCATGCGCAAGCCCTTTAAAAAAAATAAAAATAAAAAAAAAAACCTCTCCTCCCCCCTCTCTCTCCTCTAGGCATCCCTCCCCGCGGCAACCACACCCTCACTGCGCATGCGCCTCCCCTCCTCTCTCCCCTCCTATGCTGCCCCCCTCTCTCCTCTAGGAATCCCTGCCTGGGCTCCCACTGCGCATGCGTGTCCCCCCCCTCTCTCACCTCTCCTACGCTCCCCCCTCTCTCCTCTAGGCATCCCTGCCCACAGCGTCCACACCCCACTGCGCATGCGCGTCCCCCCCCCCCTCTCTCTCTCCTCTCCTACGCTCCCCCCCCTCTCTCGCCTCGTGACGCCGACGCAGGCAGCGTCTGCTAGAGAGTTTCTTGGTTGAAAAAAACCGACTGCTCGCGCTGCACAACCGTTCACTGTCCATCGCGTATATATGGCAATGGATCTTGACCTCCAAGGTGGTGCCGGTGGGAGATTTCTCCTGTGCGTTGTTGAACAATAAAAATTCGCAGCGTGCGCGTTAACTAAAAGCGCACTGCGGGTCTCTGTGTACAGTCGGAGTCTTCTGCCTCTCATTGCTCATTAGCAGCGATTGGCATGTTCCAGTAGGAAACACCGCTCCATCACTGCGTGCTTTGCGCCTCCTCAGTTTTCTCTCCTGCGCAACGCTGCGATAGCGCCAGCGTCAACGCCACGGCCAGTGAAAGCGTTAGCGCCCGCTGCTTCACATCTACACATGGTTCCCTTTAGCGGGAGATGGTGTAATTTTTTTTTCCGCATACTTGAAGTTTGCATTTTGATGGCGTACAGGAGATTACATTGAGAACTTGAGGTTGTGTTGCAGCTCCTAGCGGAGTGCATCTCATCCACTTCGTCATGCACTTCTTCAGTGTCGAGCGCGCTGCAATCGCCAGCTACGGCTGCTAGATGTTCGGCGAGTGAAGGTGAAAAAGCAATGTTGTGAAGAATGGACACTTATTAGTATCGTGCAAACGATTCGATGATGCTGTAGCCTAAACGCTGGGAAAATTCCGAAAAGTGTTTCGGTGTCGCTTCAATAATAATGAGAATCATGGCGCAGCATTTATACAACTGCCCACTCTTCAGACTTCCAATGGATGCATAGACAATGAAAGATATACTTACGATGATAAGCAAATCCAGTAATAGGCGTAGGTCCCCGTCCAGCAAGAAGTGGATCCCTTTGTAACGCTGTCCTGCCATCCAACCTTGCCGGAGGGTTTACTAAGGGGTGCCGTAGAAAATAAAGACAAAAATAAGAATATTTTACGCAAAACATATGCATCACGTCGTCCCATAGCAAATGCAGTGTGACCGTACACTCTAAGGCAAAATTACCCGAAAGAGGAGTAACGGAGCCCAATAGGCGCGCACGATAAACAGATAGACCGTCGAAGGAGTATCCACAGAGGGATGCGTGCCGTGCGCAGACCAGTTCGTCTCTAAGGGATGAACCGCGCGGGTGATGCTTGCCGTGTGCGCGGATACGTCACGTGCGCGAACCGTTGTTAAGGGAACTAACCGTCCTGCTGACTCTGAAGTCAGTGTTCCCGCTTGTGTTCGTGGTGGCGTGTTGGCAGTTGTGTCGCGCTCGGAGAGTTCGACGATCTTGGAACTACGCCGCGGCGCCTAGATATTCACGTATGCGTGGATGAGCGTGTGGTGGTGCTTTTACGTTTCGCCGCACCGATGAAGTTTGGAGCTGGTCCCAAAACGCCGCGACGCCGCGCTGCATATCTCCGGCCACGTAGCACCGGGGCCGGAGAAATACAGCGCGGCGTAGAAACGGCAATGCGTCGCCGCCGGCTGGGAATAGCGGCCGAGAAGAGACAAGGCGTAGCGGGTCCATGATTTCAATCTGACTCTGGGCAGAAATCGGCGCTGCATTCTTTCTCAAGTAAGTCATCATACTAAATTGTGCCGTACTGGCGCGTGCGCGAAACGCATCGCGCTTGTTGGCAACGGGCTCGATCGTGTTGCATATCGCGCGCACGAAAGTTACCGTGATGGTAGGCTTGGGCCAGCTCGCCTGTGCTTTGTGCCTGCCTGGAATCAGCCGCCATTGCCGTCGGGCGCCTGGACGCTCGCTCATCGAGTGTTCGCCGCGGTGATGAGCTGCGGTGGCTGCGGGCTCGCAATATGGGCAGAGGCCTTGCCGCTGCGCTGCGACTCGTCCAAAACGCATTGCGGTTGCTGTCAACGAGCTCGCTTGTATGTCGCGCGCTTGAAGTGCATCCGCAGCAGGCGGGGGCTTTAGCTAGCCGAATTAAGCTGTGCTTCGGAACTCTGTGGAAAGTGGTCGCCATTACCGTTGGCATCCCCGTCAATCGGTCGCAGGCAGCTCAGCGCCGTACGTGGCGGCGGCCCCGCGTTCGCTCGCTGTACCCTGCCGCTCGCTCGAGGAACTTTCTGAAAATTCGACGCCATTACCGTCGGCTTTCTCGGCGCTCGTTCGGAAGCAGCTCTGTGCCGTTCCTGGCGGCGGCCGCGCGTTCGCTCGCTCTTCTTTTCGAGGTTCGCTGCCGGCAGAAGCTCCGCGTTCGGCCCCGCGTTCGCTTGCTCGAGCTGTATGACGCCGCTTGCAGAGAACTCGCCGACTTGTTGGCGGCACAGTGGTTCACAGTGCCTCGGCGTGGTGGCTGCGGCTGCCGCACTTGAGCTGTTGCGCTATGTGTCTCGAAATGCGTGTGATGATGCATGACATCACGGTGAAATTATTTGCATGCCATATTTTAGACGTGTGTTTTTATTTCACCTTGCACGTATTTGCCATGCGCGTGTATCTTCATCCTCTCTGTGACGTCTGACTAACTATTTGCAATCTTTTTGTGCAGCCGTTATCCACAACGTGCAGAAGGCTGTGTGCGCTGGTGCGTGCAATGCCAGTCATCTATCGCTTCCGTTGTAAGAGCTTCTGAAAGACGACTGTATGAGATATGGCAGCGTGGCTGGACCTGAATTTCGCATCTGGCAGTGAATTCACTGAAATAATGCAGAAATTTTATGTGTATATAGAAAAATAAAACATTGCATTGTCTCACTTTTGTCTTTCGTTGTTGCATTGACTTAGAAAGCAGTGAAAAACCCGTGACTAAATATCTTTTCGCTCGTTTTTTTCCGCTCCATTTGTTGCTCACTGCGGAGAAAAACACGCCAAAAAAAGTATTAAACCTTGTGGAGAGTAACTATAGAAAATCGTCCCTGGGGATTAACGCACAATTTCAACTGGGGATAAAAAGTTCATCCCTGTGGAGTATTTGAGTGGACCAACCGTTCGGCCGGTGAGGTACAACTGTGGGGACTAACGGTTGCCCGGTAAGGTTTAAATGTGAGGACTAACTGTTAGTCCATTGAGGTGATCTGTGGGGACTAACGGTTGCCCGATAAGGTGTAAATGGGAGGACTAACTGTTAGTCTCTTGATGTGATCTCTGAGGACTAACTGTTAGACCCGGTACCGTTAGTCCTAAAAAGGACTAATAGTTGTGGCAGCCTCATTAGTCCCAAAAAGGACGAACGACACACCCTTTTAACACCTTTTTGCCTTAGAGTGTATATATCTCCCTTTCTAGACAACCAAAGCATAGGCGCTGTTGTAGTCATGCTTTTAATTCGCTGTGTGACGAAAATCGTATAAAGAGGCATAATTGTATGAATATGATGAGTAACATATCGTGACAAGCCAGACGTGACATGTTTGCAGTTTACAACAAACCTTTTCCCCATGCCACGTCAGGCTGATATCTCCTTACTACGGCCCGTAAAGTGCCGATATGTGCCCCATCTGGTATTCCAAAACAGCGATATCAAAGGAATCCGCGATGTAAATGATCAACAATCTGTTAGGCGTCTTGCGTGGGCTAAACAAGCGATATAGATACCGTTGCTTGCAGTGGGCGATTTTATTGTCGCAGACAAACGCCGGGAAAGGCGCTGCGACGATCGCGAGACAGCAACCAAGTCCACAAACGTGATGGTAATTTCTTTAGCGCGCTCATAAATAATATTTCGTGACATATTGACTCACGCGCAATATTTCGCACGGAATCATTAGGCAGATAAGCCTTGTTAAAGACAACTATGTCAGAATAGTTGGTGCTTATTACGAAAAACTGCTCAAGGATAACAATTTCTACGCTTTGCACTGGAACTCATCCGGGATAAAGCTGTGCTGGAATAATATAATCTAATCATTGTCATTCAAAGCTGCCGCCTGATTGAGTTTTTTACATCTTGCCTTACATTATCGAAGCTTTACACTGTCAAAGTAAACTTACCTAAAACGGATCATAGATCTACTCGCAGCGCAAGAACACAGAGATAAAGCGATCACTTACAACAATTTTTTTTTGCTTCGAACGCAAAGCCTTTTTATGCCACGCATCGGACCAACGTAAAGGCGAATACATGAAGTGTTGCGATGATAATGCCACCTGTCAAAAATAACAGAGAGCTAAGGTAGTTGGTCAGTATTGAGCATGAACACAAGAAAGAAATCGACACCACAAACGCCGACTAACAGCTGAAGAGGGGCACAACGGCAAAAAGATAGAAGGCACGAAAACTTATCTGCGCATGCCCACCCAGTATGACAATCATAAAATTTGGCACACATGGGGGGTCTGTATGAAAAATAACTTAAAGCATTTCATTTCTTCTCTATGCAAGTTATTCGACGACTGACTGACACATGCGCTACCACTCTTATCCCTGTGCCATGCCTCACTCATTAGACGCGTTAACTTAATTTCTTTATTTCTGTGCCTTTACAGAACTGGACATTCATCGAATTTCTGCGTGCACTTACACTCTCTGCAATTCCAAAAAAAAACGTTGGAAGAAGAGCCTCCGGTACAGCGTATACTAGAAATGGGGAGTGCTCGGAACGGCTGCAGCACCGATGTACGCAAAGTGAAGCCCAAACAGGCTCAAGCAGCTCGGGGCGCTGTGATCGGTAGTCTGCAATCTGTCGTGTTTGAACAGCTGCGCGCTGCTCCAGCAGAGTGATGCAGAGGTAAAATGGCCGCTTCCCACTCGTAAAGCCCGGGTTCGAATCGCAGCTGTCGATTGTCATTTTTTTTTAGTGTAAATTCTTAAAGCTATATTGCTTGTTTGATTTCTTAAAATAACTTCAGTTGCTACGTATTGCTACAAAAGGTAACTTGAAATGTGAAGTAAAGTAGAAGAAATTAGACAGTGAGCGTAATTTACGAAAACAAAAAGTGTAGCCTTCGAGATTTCTCTTATTCGCAAAGATCTGGGAGCATTACTTTACATTTTTTGTTTAATGCCGTGCTGTGGCGCTTCAAATAATTACGCTCACTCTAATTTTTCTTCTATTTTACTGCACATTTCAAGTTACTTTTTCTAGCAATACGTAACAACTGAAGAAAGTTTTAAGAAACAAATAAAAACAATATAGTCATAAGAAGTTGCACGAAAAAATAAAAACTCAACAATCACCGCTGCGATTCGAACCCAAGACTTTCGAGTGGGAAGTGGGAACTCTACCTCTGCACTGCTTTAGTGGAGCTGCGCGCAACTCTTCAAACGACAACAGATTATGGACTACCGATCCCAGCGCCCCAAGCGACATGATGCTGTTTGGGCTTCACATTTCTAAGCTCGTTCCGGGCACTCCCCTATTATAGTACACTGTACCTCTGGTTAGCGATCTCTTAGGTTCCTACAATCTCTAGTTAACACAGCGCCTGTCTGGCCAACGTAGAAGCGGCCGCAGCTAAAAGGAGCCTTGTATTGCCACACCTGTACAGCAATCAGTGAATTTTTTTGTAAAAACAATGTTGTTTTCACGGCTGGTAATAAGTTAGGTACGATTTGTGCCAGTGTGCAGAGAAAGAATGAGTGAGCGATAGACAAGATGTGGACCGACATCTGTTTCATAAAACACACCAACAAATTCACTCATTGCCGTATAGGTGTGGTGTATATAGTTCCTTTTAACTGAGGCCGCTTCTACGTAGGATAGACGGGTCGCTGTGTTAACGAGATGTTATTAGAACGTAAGAGATTGCTAACCAGACGCGCACCTTCTAATATTTATTTACATTACCGAGAGTGTAAGTGCAGGCCGAAAATCGATCATTGCGCAGAATGCGATGCTTGATGTTACAAAACTTTGGGACTACATTTCTACGTACGTCTATTTTATATATTCACGGTATAAGCCATGAAGACAAGAAAATACGTACCCTCTTCATATATTGTACCAAGAGGTGGAGTTTTTCTTGGGGATCTGACACCTCCCGAGTTACCCCGAAAGTGGTAAAGCGGGTCATTTCCCTGTTCTCCACAGAAGAAAATATAGGTGCAGAATAAGTAATATTGATTTGCAACATCTGGTAAGTTCGATTCCCTGTGAATCAGTGGAATATCCATAATTAGATGCCGTAATTGTGGAGGTCAAGGGTAGGTCATGTAATCATTCTAATTGCAAGTAGAAGTCTTATAATTAATGACAATGTATTTTAAACTACTTATTGTAGTTAAGCTATCTTCGCCACCTCCGTGCAACAGGCCTAAGGCCTGGCCGACCACCCGACCTCGGCTGCTGAATTCACGAACCTGTCCACCCTTCACTGTTAGACTTTATACATAAAGCAAATCCGTGCATGTATTTTTTATAGTGCGAATTAATGTGCATAAAAGCAAGCCTTCGAAATCAATAACAAATTCTATTTACACTGTAAATATTTTATTAACAATCGTGCAATCAGTCATGCTATATTTCTTCGTAAACTGAATGCGACGACTCACTCAAACCAGATGCGAAAGTTATCTGCTTGCATCGAGCTTTGCTAAAAAGGTAATAAAAATATTCTAAAATTCTGAAGTGCCGCATGCCCACCATTTGATAAAACACGCTATGGCCTTCATGGAATCGATCGTGTGTAGCGAAAAAATGGGACCAGATGTGATCGAAAAAGAACTTCGATCAACAACAATGCCTAGTTTGTCATCAGATTATCATTTGTGGTCTCTTCCTGGCCAATGGTCCACAGAATCCGCAAAAGTATGTCGCGTTTCTAAATGAGGATGCCGCGTGGAAAATACACGAAGGAGATGGATCATAACGTGTTAGCAGAAAAAAAAAACATTCTAGCAATTTACTGTTCTCCCAATATTTCATATCTTTCAAGAGACTAGTATTTTGTGGACAGTTCGTGGCGTTTCCGCAGCTTGCTTTTGCAATCTTGATTGGGCTAGCGTTGCGGCGACAGTTTGCAGTAAAATGATATATTTTCAGAGATTGCTTGTTCGTTTATTCAATAGTCAATGAATTTTTTCGGTTATATATACGGCTAAAATTTACTATATTGCCGTTATGTGTGTACCTAATTATGGTGAAGAGCCTCTCTTCAATGCACGTATGCATCTTGAGGGTATAATCAGTCAATAGATAAAGCAGAAACAAACATTCATACATATACAACGTGAACGCGTGTACGCTTCGGCATGTTAGTAATGCATATACGCATTTTAGCTATTTTCATTTCTGCTCAAATGTTGGAGCTTAGCGCTCTGTCCACGTCGTTTTTTTTCCCGTTCCTGTTCGTTTAGAGCGTGATGTAGTGAACGTAAATAAATAAATAAATAAATAAATACATACGTAAAAGCTCTCGAGACAAGAAGACATCTGCATCAATCTTGCTAATAGAGTCGTATGGCTCATAGAGCCAGCAGGAAAGTTCAAGTTTACAATGTTATTGCCGTAAACATGGAATACTCTGTATTTTTATTAAACGGCTGGTATTCTAATAAAACTTGTTGCTGGGCTAGTTGGTGCATAGTTATTGGTGCATAGATCGTCTTGGGAAAAGAGCCTGGTGTTTCGTTGCAACAGTGAGTGCCTTTGGTTTTAAACGAGTTTATCGAAGACGGGAATTGGCTTAGGTTCACGTTTGAAATACCTGTTCATAACGGGCTTCAATTTTTAGATATCTTCTGAAACGTTCTTCACAACCACGTCTCTTAGATGTACAGAGCACATGTGCAAAAATAATTTTTACCCTCTGACTCAGCCCATTCCAAAACAGTAAAAGGAGCGATTGCTTCTGCGTTCTTGGATTCTGTGATCAAAAAATCTTGTTTGCACACTACGAAGGCGAGCTTTAACTTGCAAATTTCACGCTTCCTATCTGCTGGTTTTCCCAGCGCTGTGTTTACTTTCGTAGTAAAGGCATTGTTGAAGAAGATGAAAGTCCACAATCAGAGCAATACGCTACGATGTCAAAAAAAGCCGGCAGATCCCACGCACTGTGGGAATCGATGTAATGCGAAGCAGCCAGGAAGGAGCAGATCATGTTTTACATAATTTGCATGCCATGCTTTACATGCTAGGACCAATCATTTATGTTCTTCATACAGTCACGTCGCGCAATACCAATTTTGGTGTATATCCAGCCAGCGAACTGGACGCAAGCGCACCATGAGCGTGGCATGTAAATGGCGTTGTAGATGACATGCATGCCAAGATTTTCATGTTACCACCTGCCACTTATGTTCATTATACAGTCATGTCACTCAATACCAAATATGGTGTATATCAAGCTAACGAAACGGCTGCGAGCACGCCATGAGCGTGGAATGCAAGTCATGTCACTCATGACATGTCATGATTTCCATATAAACACATGCCATTTATGTTCGTCATACAGTCATGTCACTCAATACCAAATTTGGTGTACCTCAAGCTAACGAAACGGCCGCGAGCACGCCATGAGCGTGGCATGCAAGTCATGTCGCAGATGACAAGTCATGATTTCCATATTACCAGTTGTCATTTATGTTCGTCATACAGTTATGTCACTCAATACCAAATTTGGTGTATATCAAGATAACGAAACGGCGGCCGCGAGCGCTCCATGAGCGTGGCATGCAAGTCATGTGCACTTGTCATTTATGTTCGTCATACGGTCACGTCACGCAATACCAAGTTTGGTGTATATCAAGCTAACGAAACGGCCACGAGCGCGTCATGAGCGTGGCATGTAAATCATGTTGTTCATGACATGCGCGTCATTATTTGCATATTACCACGTGTCATTTGTGTTCGTCATACAGTCAGGTCACTCAATCTCAAATTTGGTGTATATCAAGGTAACGAAACGGCCGCGAGCGCGCCATGAGCGGGACATGTAAATAATACTTTTCATGACAAGTTAGTCATGATTTTCATGATATGACCAGCCATTTATGTTCGTCATACGGTCATGCTATGCCATACCAAATTTGGTATAAATCCCATTAACGATACGGCCAGGAGAGCACAAAGCCGTAGGCGGCTAGATAGATAGCTAGATACGCTCAAACTTGCCGAAGTTCGCTAAGAAATGCTTCGCATTTAAAAAAACAAGACCCCTAGTTAACCCCTACTCGTCTAAAGTAACACACAATCTTAAAAAATGCCCCACCTCCCCGAAGGGAATCGTGAGAAAATGCGAATGCATTTTGCGCGCGCTTCACTCCATTTATATATGGTGGTTGTGCTTCGAAGAAGGAAAAGGCGCCTAATTTCTGCAGCCCGGTCGGGAGCACGGCGCAGCGCGTGTTTTATTTTTTTTTAATTTTTTTTTATCGCGGAGCTCCGCCGAGCTCCCGCGATGCGAGCGCCCTCATACACCAGAGCGCGCTCCTCCTCTCCACTCACTCTCCGCTACTCCACCCGCACCACGTGCTGCGGTTGCTAGGGGCGAGGATAAGCGCGCGCGCCCGCAGCTGTTGCTATGGGAGAGGGAGTGAGAGCGGAGAGATAACACCTGCCGGCGCGCGGACAAAGCCGGACAACGCCGCCTGACATAGCCCGACTAAGAAATGCATTCGCATTTAAAAGGTTGCTTCCAGGATTTGACGTTCCCGTTGTCTTTTCTGCCCCTTGTAAATTACCTAGCCTTTGTAGGCGTGTGATGAAAGCCGGTGATCTGAAACGTTGCTGCGTTTAGTGTACGAAATTCCGTTAAGCTGTGGTAACGTATACATCGGCCAAACAGGCCGATGCAATAATGCCCGCTTTCAGGAGCACGCGTTGTCCACAGAAAATGGCACGGGTTCGCATCTGCCGTGTCATGGTAAGTAATTTACATGTGTACCGATGTTTTCTTCCACAAATATCTTAAAACAAATTCGTGACGCTGCAGCGAGAGAGTAAGCTGAGGCTTATTTTATCAAATTGTTCGGCAGTAGGTGTGTCAGCGTACCTTCCATCGTTTTGCACGACAGTGAATTTGTTTTTTCGCAAGATCGCTTTTGATGTTGGGCCTTTGCGCATGTGCGTGGTGTTACTTATAGTGAGTGTTCATTCGAAAATAAATCAGTTGGCAGTGTGCGCTTGCACTTGTCCCCTCGTCGTCATCATTGTCCTGTGGTTGGCCACTTTCCTGTACTACAACGTCTGGTAGATGATGAGATGCTCTGAGATGCTGAAAATAGCATGAACACAGTAAACTTCATTTGCTAGGCGACTTTTGCTAGGCGACAAGGCTATGCGATGCTTCCTTTCCTTCCTTCCTACATTGCTTTCTCCTCACCCTCACCTTCCTTTTTCGTCCCCTTATATTACCCACCTCTGACACTATGCATGGCTATGCTACTTAGGAGCTGCTGGGCGCTTACCCGCCGAGTTCTGTGAAACAACGGCTGGCTCAAATAAAAAGTCACTAAATTGAATTCATGAGTCACATTCTATGGATATTTTACACGGTTGGACCTAGACTATTGCTAATTTCATGGTCAGAGGTTCATTAATAGAAATGAAAATTATGGTGAAAGTTTCATTTTTCAAATTCGCTTCGAAATGTCTACAGTTAACGTGACGGATTTTAAAGTGTTTGTTTTGGCACGTCGGAAAATAAAATTTCCTGAAACGTGCTATGTAAAGTCCTTGGTGCTCTCAGAGGACAATGTAGGTCGTTTTTACGCACTCAGAACTACGTACATCCATGCAGAAACCGTCGAAATCAATGACGCCACTGGAATGGGTGCGGAAATTTGAAGGTCGTGTCGCCACCCGCACCTTCTTTTTGAGCGCTTTCTAGCTTACCAAGCATCTTCTCGCGGGAAGCGTGGTGATTTTGGTATGGTGCAGGAATAGGCGTGCGCACGGGAGAGGGGGGGGGGGGGGCAGGGGGGGGCCAGAAGGGGGGGCGCAAAGCCAGCCCCATACATTGACATAATAGGTAGGGGGGGGCACTGCGACGAATCTTCGCCTCCCCTGAAGGGGAACCCTGCGCACGCTTATGGGTATAGGAGTAATTTACTGATACGATGAAAATTGTTTTTTTCTTTAGCGTGTTTTTAAGCAGCTCCGCTAGTAAAATACATTTACATGCTGATTCATAACAAACCCATATGATCAATAAACCCAAAGCGCTGGCTTAGTAATGATGAAGTGTACGACTGCCCATATAAGCGTCGTAGGCTCACCTCAGAGTGGCTTCAGCAGTCGTACAAGGCTAAGTAGAATGTTCAAGTACTGCCCTTTTGTGACCGCTTCTCAACACTGCTTTGTAAAATTAACACCTCACTGATTTTTGTGATGCTTCTTATGACACATTACCAATCTCTGGTTGGTGGCATCGCATTTCTAATATTAAACATGATATATGACACTCTGGATTTCAATTGCTAATTGCATAGGCGTGTGCAGCTTGTTTCGCAGCCAGTACGACATGTTTATGTGCAAATCTGGTTACGTGACAGTTCATTCATGCTTTTTGCTTGCGATGACTAGCAAGAGTTAGCATACTTTCGACTAACCCATGAAGAACAGCAACATCAAATGTCGCAAATTTTTGCATACTACAGTTGTAGCTCCCTTAAGGCATTTTAATTGAATATTTGAATTCTTTCCAACAGCGAAGCTGTTTAGCAAATGGTTCCTTGTGTCTCGTGTCACAAAAGAATAATCATCATGAATGGGTATATGCCACAGTAATTAGGCAAAGCTCGCTATTCACCGCTGGTTCACTAAAAATGGAGGAGAATGAATGAATGAATGAATGAATGAATGAATGAATGAATGAATGAATGAATGAATGAATGAAAACAACTTTTATCCGGTCTAGCAAAACGCGACGAAGTCGTGGAACCGGTACCCCACGTTGGATCAGACAGGTGAAAAATGTTGTTATCAAATGTGTATGCTCCACTGTGCGGACTATCAGAAGACTATCATCATCATTAACGGGGATACATCCCAGAAATCGGGGAATTCTCACTACTAAAGACTGGGTCACCAAAAACGAAGAAGGCAACAGTAAACCCAACAAATGGTTGCGAAGCGGCGGCGGAGGCCGAAGACCCCGAGTACACACAACAGAATACTAGGAACCGTGCAAGGCAACGGCGGCTGCGAGAAGATCCCGAAGCAATGGAGGGCTGACGCCAACGACAACCTCGCTTAGATCTGTGAGAAGTGTGAGCGCTTGGTTTCAGCGCGAAGTTTACACATCCGTGTCGTGTCTGTGACTGTCTGTAGTTTAACGCGAAGCTAATGATAATAATATCTGGGGATTTAATTCCCAAAACCACGATATTATTATGAGAGACGCGGTAGTGGAGGGCTCCGGAAATTTCGACCATCTGGTGTTCTTTAACGTGCACTGACATAGCACAGCACATGGACCTCTACCATTTCGCCTCCACCGAAATGCGACCGCCGCGGCCGGGATCGAACCCCCGACCTGCGGGTCAGCAGCCGAGCACCGTAGCCACTGATCCACCGTGGCGAACTTTAACACGAAGCTCCCTGCGCTGTGAATCAACGGGGAAAAACCAAGCATCACTTAGGTAAAGTCTAGGAACGACCTATAAGCAACCAAGACATAACCTGCATCTTCTAGCTAAGGGCTAGAAGCAACCATCAGCTAAGGGCTGATGGTTGGTTTGAGACGACGTCAACTGAACCACTATATCACCTTTATGCGAAGCGCAAGGGACATCCGACTCGCGACAGACTGCTTCATTGTTATCAGGGAGATATTTATTCGTTCCAGGTAAAATTCATAAACGAGACAAGTTCAAAGCTATCATATTGCTCAAACAAAATATTGCCACACGCCCTACTTGCTTTACATTTTTGTGTTACGGTCCCATAACACATGTTACTGCTGCCTTGCGCAAACCGCGCTGAACCACTAGGAACCATCTAGATAATCTTAGAACCATGCGCTGAGATTACGCGCACAACGCGAACATTACAGCTCCTTCTGGAACTTATGTGGCCGCTAGCGATAACACTGGAATATTCGATGACACAGGTATAAATGCTGACGCGCTTCACCGCTTGTCAATTTATCGACGGCCGATGCTCTGTTCGCCGCTATTATTGTACATTGTGTTTTGCTGTAGTATGAGTTTCTATTTTCCCGGCCACATTTTCGGCCAAATAAAGGGTTTCAGTTTCGACACGCCGTCTCTGCCTTCGTCAACGTCACGACCACGTGACATGAGATGGAGGTGCTTCCCTGTCCATGTACCGAACGCTCCCATGCAACCGTGAGCCAAGCCCACGCCGTCAAGGTGATATCGACGCCCATGCTGAGCAGCGAGCCAGCCGCAGGCAGCAAGGTCTGCTGCCAGAATACGGACCCCTACCCGACAAGATCCGGACCAAAACGATGAAGACAACAGCCACAATGACGGCCGCTGTAACGCCTACCACGGACCTCATGCATCGACCCTATTAGCCACTGACTTTCCGCGGATCACCACGCGAAGATCCAGAGAGCGGGCTGGAGGCCTATGACCGGGTCGCCACGTTCAACAACTGGGACTGCGAGGAGAAGCTACACGTCTATTTTGCTCTTGAATATAGCGCAAGGACCTGGTTCGAGTATCGAGAGTCTACGCTACCATCATGTGACCTCTTCCACACCGAATACCATAACACCTTCACGAGCGTCATCCGGAAAGAAATGGCTGAAACCCTCCTGGAGACCCGTGTACAGCTCCCCAACGAGAACATCGGGATGTACACCAAAGGAATCACTCGACCTCGCCATGCCACACGCCCTCCTTTCTTTTCATTTTTATGTTAGAATCCCATTGCACGTGTTACTGCTGCCTTGCGCAAACCACGCCGAACGACTAGGAACCATCTAGATATTCTTAGAACCTTCCGTTGAGATTACGCGAACAACGTGAACATTGCAGCTTCTTCGGGAACTTAAGTGGCCGCTAGCGATAACGCTGGAATATTCGATGACACATGTGTAAATCCCGACGCGCTTCACCGCTTGTCAGTTAATCGACGGCCGACGCTCTCTTCGCCGTTATCAGCGTACAATGTGTTTTGCTGTAGTTTGAGTTTCCATTTTCGCTGCGAGAAGTTCAGCCAAATAAAGGGTTTCATTTTGGACACGCGGTCTCTGCCTTCGTCAACGTCACGACCACGTGTCAATAACTTCGGTAACGAAGTTGCCAACTCAAAGGCGGATTTCGGCTGAAACGAACTTTTTATTAATCGTACAAGTCGGTTCTGATAGCCTGTCTTATATCGTACGTCTGCCAGTTTACTATTAGTAATCTGACCTTAACCAGTGCAAGAATTTTGTCGCACATTTGATATATTTCACTTGCGGAACAACATGAACCACTTATATTTTTGTAACATGTTTCACTGGCTATTGAGCAGGCATCACATCTTGATGGCGTAATTTTAAACATAGGCTGCTAATAAGTGTGGCGAAATATTTTCATAGTGTCATCCTCTTTCAAAAGTTCTTTCGTAAAGTCGAGCACAGTAATGGTGCTATATCCAAAAAACCGTTTCGGTAGCTATGTCGTCTGCCTAATATCTGCAAATGCTAAACAAAGAAAAAAGTGCTCTGTTACTCCTAAATGAAAGCCTTGAACTGGTCATTGAATTTTTGGAGTGCTGGTTTTCTCACCCTGGAACTCCGTTCCCGGACTCTACCCCGCACCTCCACCAATTGATAGAATACGTTTAGTAGTCGAGGGTAGACCAGCGTTGTAATCACAAACAGCAACGAGACAGCAGTCAGTGGCCTCAGCTGAACCAGCATGAGCATCAACCACAACAACCGTCTTCTTCGTCGTTCCTCTACCAGTCACCGTATTTGTCACTACACTTTGTATTTTCAAAAGCCGACTGGAATGTCATTTGGTAAATAGACATTGCTTCTAGTTGTGCTTACGGTGTAAATGAAAACAGCAATGCACGTACCGGGATGCTTATTAGTAGCAAGCACGTACGTCGGTCCTTGTTCTAACGTGGATATCAGGCAAAGTAGTCCGAGCAACAGAAAAATTCCGTGACGGGAGTCCTGCATCGTATATTATCACCTGAAAAGCGTGAAAGCGTATGTATAGTTCGGCAAGCTCTTCATTTTTTTCTTTATAAATCATCAAAAGTATACATCTTTGTGAATTATTGCAGCACTGTGTTTCAATTACTTTTATTCTTTTTTCCTTCCTCTCTTGTTATTACATAAATATATTAGCTTCCCTCCTTTATACAAAATAGTGACTTAATTTGCTCGGTCGGACAGCGAAATTTTGCCCTATTTTTTCTCGAGCTACGTGAACGTAACCGGATAAAGCATTCGTCGGAGTTAAGTGCTTTTGGCAAATAGCGGTGCAAGAATGAATTTTACCTCGTGATTGTTCCGTACGTCTTCTAAACAAAGTAATACGTGGACCAGGAGGTTATATAAAAAATGGAGAAGCACGAAACAGATAGATAGATAGATAGATAGATAGATAGATAGATAGATAGATAGATAGATAGATAGATAGATAGATAGATAGATAGATAGATAGATAGATAGATAGATAGATAGATAGACAGACAGACAGACAGACAGATATATAGATAGATAGATAGATAGATAGATAGATAGATAGATAGATAGATAGATAGATAGATAGATAGATAGATAGATAGATAGATAGATAGATGTACCATACCCACTTTTTCTTGTGCGGAACGACATAGAACAAACGCCGGTACAACACCGGATTGCATAACTACTGCTTATGTTGGATTAGGTTGAACATAAAACATTCATCCATTTCTGACACTGTTTCTGACACATTTCTGACATTTCCTCCAGAATAGGAATTCGTTATTTGGAGGTGTATATCGCCTGCGGTACCGTGGGTCGTCATAGAACCGTAGGAACTGACGACATCAAATAGAAGTTTACGCTTTCAAGAGGATATTGGTATGTTGAACACAAGCTAATCTTTCACGGAATAGCGGCATACTGCACGGGCACCAACGGAATAGAAGTTGGGTGAACGCCTATCATTTCGACAATGGCTGCTTGTAGATATCAGCGAGAATATATTTATTTGCGAATTAAAATTTCTCGTGGCAGTGCAACAGTTTTGAGCCCCTCAGCACGTGTAGGCATCCTTCCCTGGCCCTCTTCTTCTTGGAAGTTGTACTTTCTTAATACCTTGTTGAAAGGTGCCGCGAACTTTCCAAGACAGCTTACATTATCCCAAAAGACGCGGACGAATTCGATATGCACGTGGTACCCTCGTGCATCAGTACTTCGTTTAAGCTATAAGAGGAAGCCAAGGCACACCCCACTGATTTTATCAGGCCTTATGGAGTCATATGTATTGCTCAAGTGATAAAGAAGTATTGCGACGGTAGGCACATTCGTCTTCGAAAAGAAAAACGATTGAGCCGTGATTAAGAGGAATAACATATTATTGGTTCTACAGAAGATATTTGCGGTCGGTGGCGTAGATGGAACGTACGACATAGCGCCGTTTAAGATTCATGCATCCGTACCAACTCGCCCAGCTGTCAGTGCTACTGATAGCAGAACAGATATAGAAAGAAATTCATCTAGGTTATGGGGCGCATAGAGTGTAAGACACAGGTGCCATGTCACGCTTCTGGTTCGTATTGTTAAATGTCACGCTAGGAGTATAGAAATCAGTAGCCTTCGAGATAGAAGGCAATAAACCTGGAGAAACAGTCGCTGCGATCGAGTTGAGCGACAAGTTAATGTCACAATTCATTTTTTTCGGGAGGGGGGGGTCCACGGATTGGACAGAAAAGCATTGTATGCCGTTGCACAATGCTCTGCAACGCTCTTTTTCAGATGCATGAGCGTGAACTTTTACACTGAGCGATTTATTTTCACGATCATACCATAACGCGCCACAGGTTTCATATCTAGCACTCTCCGTTTATGTTATTATTTGGCTTGCCACAGTTATGTTATCGACAATACTGCATGTTATCGAAAAGACGCGCTCAATTGTTATTGTACTAATCTCACTTCATTATTATTGGCGCATATTATCATCATAGAGCCATCTGGCTCTCTCTGCATCATTTGATCATTTCTTTACATAAATACAAGCTGCTAGAATCCTCGTAGGCGAACCTTCGTTTACAGCAGTCACGCGTTCTAGGGCGGCCGATGATTGGTCTTCAAAATCAGTAGATTGAAATCATCGAATGGAAAAATGCTGCACCAGTGATTCCCAACATTGTCCACCATATAGTAACTAATGCACTGTTCCCCACCAGAAAAGCCTTTTTAAAACTTACTCCTTGTTTCACGCTCCCTAGAAGGCAGCAAATAATCTCACGTCAGCAAAAGTAGTACAGTGAACAGTATGAATAGAACAATGAAATATTTTAAACACAGCGAGAACTGATACCAATTTGCGGAAGTGAGATAAGGCAATCACTGCAGTGGAGGATGTGTGGCAAATAGTAACGCGACATTTTCTTAACCAGAATAGTTCTCTTCTTTTATGCTCTGAACAGATGAATCCTTTTCGCAGATGGTGCAGACTAACGTCTTCAGATGACTAACTGATCATGTGCTTTGAAGCGTGATTTTTTAATTCATTGTGATATTTCTCTCAGGCAGCGAGAGATCTGACATTTACGGAGTATGCCTTGTGCGCGCACATCAAGAATGTAGTCTAACAATAAACTGAAGAAGCACCATCTGTCTACAAATCATTCTCAGACACATTTCCTTTGATTTTCATTTGATACAAGGAAGATACCTCAGCAAGGCTCGATATTATTCTGTTACATTGGTTATAGTACGTGTCTTGCCACCAATAAAGTGCACGATGATTAATTAGAAAGCAACATTGCGGCTCAATAGCAATAACGCGTCAGGTCACCACTGTAGCGGACAGGCAGGAGAAGAATTATGTTGCTACATTGAGTTACAAAAAAAAATTAGGCAGATCCCAAGTACCATGGGAATCGATGTTATGCAAAGCATCCGGAGGTAAGATGAGTGGGTTGTAATTGTTTTATTGAGCGAAACGACATGTAATGACGCTAAAGATATGTACAAATGTTGCGCGCACAGATATGTTGAACAGTCGCATATGTTTCATATAACCAGTTGTCCACAGTTGTGTAACGATGCCAACAGAAACATGAGTATTGCCAACACCAGAAGCCGTAAGCTGATATGTAGAGCTTGTGCTTTCAAGGAGGGTAGCTCTGGATAGTGCCACGTGGATGGCGCTTAATTATACAGCTGACGTTAACCCGACATGAGCCCTTCGTCATAGGAGTACGTATGTATTGTTTATAAAATTAGATAGCCAGCACTGCAACCACAATATACGTTTTACCAACATTACGCCTACATAGGGTGTTGTGACAAAGCAGTTTCGAGACCTGACGTGGCTCTGTGGTAGAATGCTTGATTGTCACGCAGAATGCTTGGGTTCAATTCCTGCTGGGACTCTCATTTCTATTCTTTGTATTCCTGGCGTCAACGCCGCCGATGTCCGTTTTTCTCATACGCTGTCGCCTTCAAATTACCACTGTCAACGCCACCGATGTCAGTTTCTCTTAACGCTCTCGCATTTAAATTACCAATCCCTGTTCTCGCTGTTCCTGGGTAGAAGTCCAGTGGCGCATACCCACATTCCGTGGCCCGTGCTATACGGGTATGAGCCACACGTGTCTGGGCAAATGAGTTTGACGACGTACGTGACGGAATTTTCACGTTATTCATGTCATGACCAGCCAGACACATTCGTCAATACTTCTTACCCTCCCATACAAATTTTGGTCTACCCCAAGTGAAGGAGGCCATCACGAGAGTACCCAGACGTAGGCGGCTAGATAGATAGATAGATAGATGGATGGATGGATAGATAGATAGATAGATAGATAGATAGATAGATAGATAGATAGATAGATAGATAGATAGATAGATAGATAGATAGATAGATAGATAGATAGATAGATAGATAGATAGAGGGATAGATAGATACGTAGATAGAAACACAAGAGTACTTACAGTACCCAAAGAAATGCTTCGCATTTAAAACCAACTGATTTATTCGATGGCCCGCGCGCTCGCCACGGCGCGACTACCTCGAATTCGTTGTCGTCACTGTGTCGGTACGCCAGCGTGCGTCGTGCTCCTTCATTCGCATAAAAAAGCAGTGGTCACATAATACTTGTAATTTAGTTCCATAACAAGTATATGGCAGATGAAGTCGCCATTAACGAAATAACCGAAAATGAGCCCTTATTTAGGAACAGCGAAATAATAATGGCTGAGCTTCGCCTAAATTAAACAGGAGGTATCCTTACACAACACCATTCTACGTTACCCAATATGAGCACTCATTTAGGAACGACGATCACATAATGGCTGACGTTAGCCTAAATAAAAGAATATTAGGCGTCGTTACGCAACAGGAGACGACATTGACCATCATTTATCCAATACTAGCTAACATGAACGAGCATTAAACAGTGCAAGTTGAACATGAACGAGTATGGTAGCCGAGCACACCTGAGGCAGTCCCATGGTTCTTTCAAAGTACATTCTGGGTAACCTAACGGTAAATTTACCACGTCTGGTATCACTAGTCCTGGTAGCATCTAGTACCACATCTGTTATCTGCTTCTTTACGGACAGGTGAACGAACTAGCCTACAAGGATGATGATATGATATCTGGGGTATTACGTCCCAAAACCACGATATGATTATGAGAGACGCCATAGTGGAGGGCTCCGGAAATTTTGACCATCTGGTGTTCTTTAACGCGCACTGACATCGCACAGAACACGGGCCTTTGCCATTTCGCCTCCATCGAAATGTGACCGCCACGGCTGGGCTCGAACCCGCGACCTCCGGGTCAGCAGCCGAGCACCTTAACCACTGCTCCACCGCGGCGGACTAGCCTACAAGGAATGTAACCTATGATGCCTGGGCTTTCAAAAGTTCATTTGGGCTTGCATGTGCTACTTAGGATAAGGCGGGGCAAAACGCGACATTTAGACTTTGCCGAGCTCTATAGCGAATACAAAAATTACTTGTCTTTGTTGCTCTATTTGAGCGAAGGCCACTGTTAGTTGTCCACCTTTTTGTGGGTAAAAGTTGATGATCGCTCACAGCGTTCGCGCGGGAAAAATTACGCGCCTGGAGACAGTGTGTTCGCGACCCGTCAAAAAGGGGCGAAATTCTGCTCGGTCACATTTTCGGATCCGTGCATGAAGCTACTCCCGCGTCAGTGCAAAAACGTAAGTATTTATTTTCTTACTTTAGAGTACTATCTACACGTCACCAAAAGTTTGGTTGATTTGGTGCCCGGGAACAAAGCAGATTTTTTTTTTATTTCGGGCGTGTGAGAGGGGCAAAACACAACAAAAAGGCATTGAATTGCATTAGAGTGTCTAATTAATTAAACCACTTACTTACACTCACTATATATTATGTATCTTTGTCTAGGAGGTTTTGGACGTACAAGAGAGTATCATATAGAGCTTCCTTGGACGAAAACGACATGAAAAATTAGGGAACAATTAATCTTCGCCTTTAAGAGTTGAACGCGATAGCGATATCCTGTTCCGAGTGCCTACTTCAACCACTTGGTGCATACTTGCTATGCACCCACTACGTGGTGTTAAGGGAATACGCGAAGTAAGGTGTGTGCCGTTTGTAATGGGTGGCTGCCTTTAAACTACGAAATCGTTATGATAGTCACATATTCTGACGCCTGATGGCAATGTACGCTTGTACAACGCAATATTCCTGGGATATTACATGTTATATTACGACGCCTGCATAAAGGACGCTTGCGTTTGCGAAGCATCAAAGTTATTTTCACTGTATTTCCAATAGAACAAAGTGTAGCTTGAAATTTGTTTCGTAATGCCTATTGTGCATTTGTGGAGGCAGCCCTAGGTATTTTGCACACTATGTGTATACATGAACCTCATTTGTAATAAATACCATATAAGAGAAAAAAAAAGAGGCGTGGATGTGTGGTAGAACACCTGCTTGCCACGCGAACGCCCCGGTTCGATCCTCGCTCGGACCCAAAATTTTTCATTATTTATTTTATTTGCATCTTTCTCGATTTTTGGGTCCCAGACAAGATGATGATTTTTCGCTCACAACCAACGACGCCGACGCCGACACCGACACTGGAATTTCTGGGAAACGAGCTCTTTAACGCTATCGCGTTAAAAGCACGGATTGCTGTTCAGGACAAGACTCCCTCCATTCGCGCTGCATCGAGGTTGTTCTGCGTTCCCAAGAATGATTTCAAGAGGCGCATAAAAAAAATTACCAGAATCTCCAAGTCAAGTCGTTCACAAACACGTGTTGGGATCGAGTTTTAATGACATTTCTCCTATACTGAAATTAAGAAAAAAAGCAAGCGCTAGAAAATCCGAATCTGACACAGTTTTAAATTCATTGCCTCACAAAGCCCGGCTGACGAAGTTAAAAGCCATCAAACGCCGGAGCAGTTCTGCATCAAAATGGCAAAAGGGGGGCTGAGAAGATACGTTAGAACATATCTGGCCTCCAATCGTTGAATAATGCAATGAAGTGCAAGCGTTCAAGAAAGTACAACATTAGCACAAAGAAAGACTGGCGGTGTTTGATCTGAAAGGAGTTTAGGAGCAACACAGCACCGGTTTATGTCAGCATCGAATGTGTGGAGTGCAAGGACTGGGCTCATTAAGACTGCGTAAGGGCCTACGGAGTGAATTTAAAGTCATTTGACTGCAAAACCTGAAAGGATGAATTTTTTTCACGCTGTCTCGTTCTGCCCCTGCAGGTGGGGGGCAAAAGGAGGACATCTGGAACATTTCTAATTTATTTTGAAACTAAACTTTTGAACGGTGCCCACATGGTCATATTTATGTAGCGCATACCTCGTACGGAAAGGAAAGTTTCTGCGTTCATGTTTAATGGTAACGAGTGAAATAAAAATAAATATTCACTATTTTCAAATTTATGTTACATTTTTCCCCACCTTACCCTTGATTGCTCTTAAGAAAAACATCACATAGTCTATTTTGCTTCGCTTGCGCTTGAAGACGATTGCGCGTTCTTTCTGCGCCGACTCGAGCACAAAACGTAGCACATTTTCTCTTTTTGTTTCTTTTATCGACTGGCTTTTAAATATTTGTGCGTACAGCTATCTTCTCTTTTGGCTGCACGGCTGTGATGTAATCTCTTGCAATTCTTACCACGCCAGTTGGGCTGGCTGGCACCCGCCAAACAAAAAATTACACCACCTCCCGCTAAAGGGAACCATGTGTAGATGTGAAGCGGCGGGCGCTAACGCTTACACTGGCGGCGGCGTGGACGCTGGCGCTCATCGCAGCGTTGCGCAGGAGAGAAAACTGGGGAGGCGCAATGCACGCAGTGATGGAGCAGTGTTTCCTACTGGAACATGCCAATCGCTGCTAATGGGCAATGAGAGACAGAAGACTCCTACTGGACACAGAGACCCGCAGTCCGCTTTTAGTTAACGCGCACGCTGCGAATTTTTATTGTTCAACAACGCACAGGAGAAATCTCCCACCGGCACCACCTTGCAGGTCAAAATCCATTGCCATATATACGGAGTGGCCAGTGAACGGTTGTGCAGCGCGAGCAGTCGGTTTTTTCAACCAAGAAACTCGCTAGCACACGCTGCCTGCGTCGGCGTCGCGAGGCGAGAGAGGGGGAGCGTAGGAGAGGAGAGAGAGGAGGGGACGCGCATGCGCAGTGGGAGTGTGGACGCCACGGGCAGGGATGCCTAGAGGAGAGAGGGGGGGAACGTAGGAGGGGAGAGGAGGGGAGGCGCATGCGCAGTGAGGGTGTGGTTGCCGCGGGAAGGGATGCCCAGAGGAGAGAGAGGGGAAAAGGAGGTTTTATATTTATTTTTTAAAGGGTTTGCGCATGCGCAGTAAGGGAGGCCACGCCGCACACCACCACCACCGGATTAAGCTTCGCCATAAGATGCTTCACATCTAAAAAGCAGAATACATGTTGCGTTTTGGTGGGTCTGGACAAGCAGATCAGTCGCTTTTAGATGTGAAGCATCTTATGGCGAAGCCTAATCCGGTGGTGGTGTGCGGCGTGACCACCTTTACTGCGCATGCGCAAACCCTTTAAAAAAATGAAAATAAAAAACCACCTCTCCACCTCTCTCTCCTCTAGGCAACCCTCCCCGCGGCAACCACACCCTCACTCCGCATGCGCCTCCCTCCTCTCTCCCCTTCTACACTCCCCCCTCTCTCCTCTAGGCATCCCTGCCCGTGGCGTCCACACTCCCACTGCGCATGCGCGTCCCCCCCTCTCTCTCCTTAGAAGTCCATTCACAGCCTCGGTCATGAGCCTTTACAAAGTTACGACTGTATACAACGCGGTGTAAGGCATAGGAACGAGCACAAGTAAGCGAAATAAGGTAGCAATTGCTATATGCGAAATGTCAGAATAGAGGACAGCATTATGTTATACAGTTGTGCGCTGTCATCAATCAATCTTGCTGTTGATGTTGGTTCTTGTGCAATGAGCGTCAAATTCGTCCATTGGGTGAAGAGAATAGTGTTTCAGCAGAAAATCACTTCGACGGAATTGTTGGATAGAGCAACGAAATATCAAGGTGACACTGCGAAAGAAGGAAGAGCAAAGTGGTCATAAACCATTCGTTAACTGGACGTTGCGCAGGAGTACTGAGGCCATTAAAGCTCGATGATCACTATAAGGCCACCACCTATCATTTTCCGGCTTTGTTACATCCTAGGCAGATGTTAACACCGCTCGGCGGTGGACAGAAGAATAATTCCACTCTGAAAATATGTAAGAATACACGATCAGTGAACTTCACCTTGATGTCAGCGAGCCGTCTTAGACAGGTGAGGTAGGTGACAGGCTGAGGTGCGATGATGTGCTCAGGTGCGGAAAGAGCTCAGTGTTTAAGGGTTCGTGAGTTCGAGGAGCTCATTAATAAGCGCCTTGTCGTACGTTAAGACATGTCGGAATCTACACGTGCCAGATAATTAAAGGCTGACACGCTTTACAAGTACACCATACGACATGAGATTATGATTTCGGCACCAGTCGAGGACACTCACATTCATGTTGGAATAGCTGAGTATGCTGACAGTCCTTACGACAAAAATGAACATGACCATCACGAACTTTTTCATTGTCGCTACACGAACTCCTGTATGATCGCTACGCCCATGTTTTCACTCTTCTGGGGGTGAAAAAACAAGGCACAGGCGGCCGATAAATTTTATCGCACACATTGAATAATATTAATGACAAACAAACAGAAAACTGCATTTAATTCTCAATGAATTGCTCGACATAACTATTAACCTTCTGTCACAGCTTACGCAGCGTAAAGATTATTCGATGTTTTTCTTCCACTGACCCGTTTTAGGGAGCTGCCGTATTGGCAACTACAAGCATTTGTCTTTTCAAGCAGCCTTGTGGTTACAATGCAAATGTTTAGCACTGGAAAGGTGTTCCAACAACAAAAGTAGAAGACATGCGCCTAAAGCAATTGATATGAGCGAAATAACGTCGATCTGCAGTTGGGACACCCATGCTGCCCACTATTTCATGGATGTGCGATAGCTGATATTTGTAGAAACGAACAAGTCGATAGGAATTGACGGACTGGAAAACTAAGCTGTAATCTCTATTTTAGTTTCAAAAGATTTTGTTTTCATTAAAACAAACTAAACTTTGAGAGACGGTTGCAGCCTTAAAATTGACAAGCCATGGTGTCAAAAACATTCCCCTAAGCGATATTCTAGTGTGAGAAATGTGACATGAGTTGGTAGTACAAAACATGTTGAAATACGTGATCGGCTATTCACTGCTATGTAATATGCTATAGTGCTTGTCGAAGAGGTGTTAGGTTAGCTAAAACAAATGATCTATGAAAGGTATGCTCCCTCGAACGTGCACATGATGGTTCAACATTCTCAAATGGTTAGGGCTTTACTCTATCACTTCGCTTGTCAAAGCACTGTGGCACATTGCTTTGGAGGTCAACTGCATTAGTACACAAACAAAGACATTGCACTATGGCGCTGCACATGATGTTTGAAGTGCATTTTTTGTAGGGTTAAGGAAATATTTTTTATGGATGCGATGAAAGGAGATGTTGACGCACAAAAAGGCCGCCGGCTACTCCTTATCCCTTAGCGGTGTCTAACATAGAGCACGTAGGGTTCAAATCTCTAAGCGTAACAGGTCCACAGCACATACAATATACAACTCAGCCTAAGAATTAAGACATAAGATTTCAAATCAACATAAACAATCACATATATGTGCACATACGGTGATGTTGAAGACCAACCGTTACAAATAGGAGATCAGCTGTTCCACATAGTGAACAGTCACATAATAGTCAACAGGATAGTCAACAGAATAGTCAACATTATAGTCAACAGTCATATAATTGTACACTGTGACATTAAAAAAAAGCCGGCAGATCCCACGCACTGTGGAAATCGTTGTAATGCGAAGCAGCCAGGTAGGAGCGAATCATGCTTTACATAATTTTCATGTCATGTTTTACATGTTAGGACCTGTCATTTATGTTCGTCATACAGTCACGTCACGCAGTACCACTTTTGGTGTATCAAGCTAACGAACTGGACGCAAGAGCACCGTGAGCGTGGTATGTAAATGGCATTGTAGATGACATGCATGCCAAGACTTTCATGTTACCACCTGCCACTTATATTCGTTATACAGTCATGTCACTCAATACCAAACTTGGTGTATATCAAGCTAACGAAACGGCCGCGTGCACGCCATGAGCGTGGCATGCAAGTCATGTCGCACATGACATGTCATGGTTTCCATATTACCACCTGTCATGTATGTTCGTCATACAGTCATGTCACTCAATACCAAATTTGGTGTATATCAAGGTAACGAAACGCCCGCGAGCGCGCCATCAGTGTGGCATGCAAGTCATGTCGCACATGACAAGTCATGATTTCCATAATACCACTTGTCATTTATGTTCGTCATACAGTTACGTCACTCAATCCCAAATTTGGTGTATATCGAGCTCAAGAAACGCCCGTGAGCGCGCCATGAGCGTGGCATGCAAGTCATGTCGCACATGACACGTCATGATTTCCATATTACCACTTGTCATTTATGTTCGTCATGCAGTCACATCACTCAATCCCAAATTTGGTGTATATCGAGCTGACGAAACGCCCGCGAGCGCGCCATGAGCGTGGCATGCAAGTCATGTCGCACATGACAAGTCATGATTTCCATATTACAACCTGTCGTTTATGTTCGTCATACAGTCATGTCACTCAATACCAAATTTGGTGTATATCAAGCTAACAAACCCTCAAACTGGCGAACGCGCGAAACCATCGCTTCACCCTGGTTGGTCCGTTGCCTGGGCAATCAAACGCCGCGCGCGTCCAATTTCTTAGGAGCGTCGCCCATCGCTCGTATTCGTACACGGAACTGCTAGTTTTTAGATGCGAAGCATCTTATGCTCAGGGCTATGTCCGTCCCTCCCGCATCCCGCGTCCGTCCTGCGTCCCGCGTCCGGCCACTTTCATGAAGTAGGGAAGCACCCATTATGCGAACCAGAACACTGTAGTAATATCAAGGCCGTCAACCACTACAACAGTCATCAGAGTCATGGCCGAGAGCACAGAGAGGCTGCTTAGCAATGGTTTAGGCAGGTGGTGTCTGTCGCCCAGGTTGACCCCATTCCTTGATCTTGCTTCTATGTGTTTGGAGGGGGCTTAGTCCGTCCCTCCTTCCCGCGTCCCACACCTCCACAGCGCATGCGCGTTCCCTCCCCCCTATCCTCTCCTACGCTCATCCCCTTTCTCTACTCTAGGCATCATCTACTCTACAGAGCGGCGCCCGCGTCCCACATTGCCACAGCGCATGCGCGCCCCCCTCCCCCCCTCTCTCCTCTAGTAATCCTCTACTCTACGGAGCGGCTCCCGCGTCCCACACCCCCACAGCGCATGCACGTCCCCTCCCCCCTCTCTCTCCTCTCCTACGGTCCCCCCCCTTTCTCTATTCTAGGAATCATCTACTCTACGGAGCGGCGCCCGCGTCCCACATCCCCACAGGGCATGCGCGTCCTCCTCTCCACCTCTCTCCTCTAGGAATCCTTTACTCTACGGAGCGGCTCCGGCGTCCCACATCCGCACAGCGCGTCCTCTCCCCCCTCTCTCCTGTAGTAATCCTCTACTCTACGGAGCGGCTCGCGCGTCCCACACCCCCCACAGCGCATGCACGTCGCCTCCCCCTGTCTCCTCTCCTACGGTCCCCCCCCGTCGTCTCCTCTAGGAATCCTCTACGGAGCGGCGCGCACGACGGGTGGTGCGACAGCTGCATACTCCGCTGGGGGGCGCCACGGTAGTTCCGCGGCAGAGCGCGCGCGCCTCATTCTCTCTCCTGTGCAGCGCCGCGATGAGCGCCCGGACCGCTGCCGTGAAACGAGAGCGGCGACGTTCCTCCAGCTCAAGCTAATTATCTCCGCGCTGCTTCGCATCCATACAGTTCCCTTTAGCGGGAGATGGAGACGTTTTGTTTTCGCTTTTGTGCTACAGAGCGATGTTAGTGCCGCTTGTCATTCACTGAAAATTACCTATTAAATGCGAATGCATTTCATAGTCGGGCTATGTCAGGCATCCGGCGTTGGCGTTGGCGTTGTCCGCGGAGGAGGAGTAGGAGGATAGGTTGAGAAGGTGTGCGCGCCGGCAGGTGTTAGATGTGAAGCATCTTATGGCGAAGCTTAATCCGATGGTGGTGGTGTACGGCGTGACCGCCCTTACTGCGCATGCGCAAACCCTTTCAAAAAAAAATAAAGATAAAAAACCTCCTCTCTCCCTCTCTCTCCCCTAGGCATCCCTCCCCGCGGCAACCACACCCTCACTGCGCATGCGCCTCCCCTCCTCTCTCCCCTGCTACGCTCCCCCCCTCTCTCCTCTAGGCATCCCTGCCCGCGCCGTCCACACTCCCACTGCGCATGCGCACCCCACCTCTCTCTCCTCCGCTCCTCCCTCTCCCTCTCTCGCCTGGCGACGCCGACACAGGCAGCGTCTGCTAGCGAGTTTCTTGGTTGAAAAAACTGACTGCTCGCGCTGCACAACCGTTCACTGGCCACCCCGTATATATGGCAATGAATCTTGACCTCCAAGGTGGTGCCGGTGGGAAATTTCTCCTGTGCGTTGTTGAACAATAAAAATTCGCAGCGTGCGCGTTAACTAAAAGCGGTCTGCGGCAGAGCTCGGCGGAGCTATATATGAAAAAAAAATTTAAAAAATAAATAAAAAAATTAAAAAAAACAAGAAAAAGCAAAAAAAAGGCGCTGCGCCGTGCTCCCGACCGGGCTGCAGAAATTAGGCGCCTTTTCCTTCTTCAAACCACAACCACCATATATAAATGGAGTGAAGCACGCGCGAAATGCATTCGCATTTCCTCACGATTCCCTTCGGGGAGGTGGGGGCTTTTTCTTTTTTAAATGCGAATGCATTTCATAGTCGGGCTATGTCAGGCATCCGGCGTTGGCGTTGTGCGGCGTTGGCGTTGTCCGCGGAGGAGGAGGAGGAGGATAGGTTGAGGAGGTGTGCGCGCCGGCAGGTGTTAGATGTGAAGCATCTTATGGCGAAGCTTAATCCGGTGGTGGTGGTGTACGGCGTGACCGCCCTTACTGCGCATGCGCAAACCCTTTCAAAAAAAATAAAGATAAAAAACCTCCTCTCTCCCTCTCTCTCCCCTAGGCATCCCTCCCCGCGGCAACCACACCCTCACTGCGCATGCGCCTCCCCTCCTCTCTCCCCTGCTACGCTCCCCCCCTCTCTCCTCTAGGCATCCCTGCCCGCGCCGTCCACACTCCCACTGCGCATGCGCGTCCCACCTCTCTTCTTCTCTCCTACGCTCCCCCCTCTCTTCTCTAGGCATCTCTGCCCGCAGCGTCCACACTCCCACTGCGCATCTCTCTCCTCTCCTACGCTCCCCCCCCTCTCCCTCTCTCGCCTGGCGACGCCGACACAGGCAGCGTCTGCTAGCGAGTTTCTTGGTTGAAAAAACCGACTGCTCGCGCTGCACAACCGTTCACTGGCCACCCCGTATATATGGCAATGAATCTTGACCTCCAAGGTGGTGCCGGTGGGAGATTTCTCCTGTGCGTTGTTGAACAATAAAAATTCGCAGCGTGCGCGTTAACTAAAAGCGGTCTGCGGCGGAGCTCGGCGGAGCTATATATGAAAAAAAAATTAAAGAAATAAATAAAAAAGTTAAAAAAAACAAAAAAAAGCAAAATAAAGGCGCTGCGCCGTGCTTCCGACCGGGCTGCAGAAATTAGGCGCCTTTTCCTTCTTCAAACCACAACCACCATATATAAATGGAGTGAAGCGCGCGCGAAATGCATTCGCATTTCCTCACGATTCCCTTCGGGGAGGTGGGGGGCTTTTTTTTGCATCTCTTACAGAATTGATAAATTTTAAAGCGCTTAGAATAGCGGATAGTTCAGCTGTTCCAGACGATGTCTCGCGAGATAACCTGAATGAATCTTGTACATTGAGGTGTGTTTGATTAAATGCGGAAGTTGAAGATGCTGCTATACTGGTGCTATCTCGTATAGACGTGCATGTAACCCGGATATCGCATATATATCTGGTAAAGCGCTGGTTGTTAGGCGGCTCGAACGAACATGTAATTTTTTTCTGATTCTGCCATACACTGACACTTCGATCTTTATCGTAAGCAGCCATGGAGAATAACTGACATCCGAGTTGAAAAAATCATTTATTGCAATGTACTGGCATTTTCCTTAATTCCTTTATGAACACAGCTTCTATTCCTCTGTAATATCTCCAGAGCCAATGGGTGGTCTTTATGTTGTGTCCGAAGGCGAAAAAAAATGTCGACATGTTTCTTTACTTCTCGTGACTGGAAAGAGAGATTGGTGAGCCTCTTCTATCACAAGCGGCGAACTGAAATTCGCTCGTGGAACTCCTTACCATATGCATAATCCTAAATATATGCGTAGTCCTAAACATATGCGTGAAACTCTTAAACATATGCGTAGTCTTTCAATTCTTTCTTCTGACGTGGGCGAAAAGCCGTGTACGATTACCGGAGAGTATGCCATTCTTTGTCTTATTCGAACATTGTGAACAGTGGGTAGGGAATATACGAAAAAATATATTACGCTGCTTTACCATAGGGACAGGTTAAAGAACACAAGCAATTCATTTAAAGTTACATTCCATGGAGGTCACGGGCATCATGTGACGAAGAACGAACGTCAACAGTTGTTCAAATGTATTAATGAATACACTTTATTAGCGCAAAATTACCTCGGGACATACATCTTGATGTCATACTATGAAAGAACTACTCTGCGCACTGCCGGTGAACACTGGCCGCCACCGGAAGTGTAGTAAAGGCCACTAAAAATTGCTTCCAGGCTTACTGACAAGAGTCATGCGCAGCCTATGTTGGTAGTCCCTCAAATAAAGGCCATATAACTTTATGCTGCTTCTCACTTAAAAATGCTGTGTCAGATGATCTTGGTGCTCAGCAGCATCCAAACTTATTTAATGTTCCTCATTGCTGCACGTCGATAATGTGGCCACCATAATTACCCTGCCAATGAAGGAGAAAGCGCAAGTAAGTAAGAAATAATGTAAATCATGACTTTCACACATACCTAGTTTATTTTAATACTTGTCATTTATTGAGTAGACATTTGTTTACGGAAGTGAACGGTCAGTTGGTGCATCAATATTTTCTATAATTGAGGAGCAGGCAAGGGCGCTAGACGAAGTCAGTGCATCTAGATTTGTTGACCTCGTCTTTCGTCTTTTACTGCGTTGCAACTTTGCTAACTAACGATGCATCTTCAACATGGCAAAAAAAAAATGGCGAAGCTTTCAGTGAGTCGTGCAAGGCAACAGTGAAGCTTGACGATTCCGACTTGTAATCAGGTTGCTTCTGGGTTGCTGCTAGGCTTTAGGTAGGTGATTTTAGGTTGTTTTAGGGTAACTGAAAGGCTGTTTCTAGGCTGCTTCCCAGCGCAGAGAGGTTTTAGTGAAACCACACACGGCCAGAGACACGACACGGATGTGCAAGCTACACACACAAACTCGCCCTGAAACCGAGTGTGCGCATCTCCCGTAGATCTACGGGCACGCCGTCGTTCGCGTAGGGCTTCCAATACTTCTGGGTCATCTCAAAGCCGTTGTGGCGTTTCCCGTTCCCAAATATTCATTCGTTGTACGTACCGCCGAACCATTCCGTACGAATCCGTCAGCGGAGCTCAAACATGCGGCCAGGGTCGTTATCACTGTGTTAATCCCGACGGTTTATGAAACCTCTTCTCAATTACTGGTTAGGTCTGTCTAAAAAATTTATTTGGCGTTTTGACGCGTTTTTGGTAAAGTTTTCATTTTTAGTAGACTAGAAGTCAATAGTGGCATTTTGCCCAATATTAAGCAGCGTCTGCCTCAAGAATAGACAGCAAAATATAATAATTAGCGATTTCTTGTGACAGGTCTTAAGGAGCACCTCAAATTATACATGTGCGAAAGCGTGGCCTTGCTCATGTCGCTTTTGATTAGGTTTAATTTGCCCAGTTCATTGCGATCCACTGGACTTCTGAAAGAGCCTAAATTTTGCAAGGAGGAAGAAGGCGCCACAGGGACTGATGCTTTGGAGCGAGATATTTCTTTGTAGTATTTTTTTTTATCATCCATTAAAACTGGTTACGCGCTGGGATGGTAAAGTAAGTCCCCTAACGTATTCCAGAGGTGGAGTGAGCATAATTGCGGCTGCAAGTGTGGTATGGAAGATACTCAACTAGGATGGCAAAATGGGCGAGTTGGTTCAAATCCATTCAAATTCACTTTTAAAGCACCATGATATACACATAATATTTAGATAACGAATACTTGCTGACCTTACCGGGCCCTTGCATGTCCTTACTCGCCCCTCACACATACATTCAATTAGCTGTTTCTCTACGAAGCAGTTTAATTCGAAACCTATTTATGCTTCTTTGGGAACGTAAGCTTCGGCATATCCGACAGGTGATTCTCTCAAATTTGGAAGTGTTATCTCAAATTCTCTGAAATATCAACTTCCGCAATTTCCCGACACTCTGACGGAAAAACCAAATCAAGGAATATGCAGCCCATGTCATTCACACTACAATAATTCGGCGAACAACAACGCAATTAAGCGAGGAATACCGAGCAAAACATACCTTTGGGATGTTGGTGTTTTATTTTTGTTTGCGCATCACCAATAATGAATTGTTAAACTTAAGGTCACTGCTCGAAATGTCCGGTTCGTCATCCCGCCTCCTTCTGGGCTTTTTATTTTAAGTAGATCTATCTCCTATAATCTTCTTTAGAGCTGAACAGAAGTAACACGAATCGTAGATTTTGTTGGTTTCGTGAACTACATAATCAACCCGGAGAAGTGCATTAACTTGACATCGTGTTTCAGAAACAGAAAATTTCAAATTATCGCGGGTTTCTTGGAGAATAGACTTTTCTGCAAATCCACCGACATTGCCCTTGAAGTCCGTCAGGTAGTCTCAAAAGTGAAATTATGCTTTTGTTCCGAAAATAGCTCGAATAACATAAAAATGTATCATAGATGTTTCTAAAGGATATTAGCAGAAAAAAATCAGAGAATTAACATTAAAACACATACTCGAAATTATCAATCTAGTGGACTAAGAGGTACTTCAAGTATTGCTGTTGCTAGTTAACGAATATGTCCGGCATAAGGCGAATATGAAAATTATGCGGATGCTACTGTGTATCTGGGGATTTCACAACCGTCTAAATCAGCTGGTAACTAAGAATTTAAGGAGGGAAGTGAAGTCATGGTTGTGAGGCTGTCAGAAACAGTTAGTGTGAACTCGTTGTAAATCAACAATGAATCAGCTTTGTGTGACCATATGCGGCATTAAGATTCATCATATTGCGATTTCGAAATATTTATACTTTTAAATTATCGTTACATTCTCGTATAGCCTGCTTCTTGTCTTGTGATCGGAATTGAACGTAATTTTAAGTTGACGGAGGATGCTCTGTGCGTACAGAGTGCGAAATAGAAACCACATTATGCAGGACCGGTTAAGGATGGTTGAATACTTGGTGTGTTTTTAGCTTATAACAGTGCCAAGAGATTACACACTATTGTAACAGTTGTGTGTGACAGGGCGACTTGGTAGGCCCGAGTGAATTTGCAATACGTACCCCGTCCGCGGTTTAGCATTCGGAGATAAGCAGCATTGGGTGCGCCCATAGGCCAAAATGCTGTAAGAAAATAATTCAGAAACGAAACTTCCAAATGCAAGAAAGGACATAACTGTACCTAAGAAAAACACTGTAAACATGTTTTACAGTTGACAAGCACAGAAGTTCCAACCGGACGAATGCGCGACCAGGACGACTTACCACTATGACAAATGCGCGAAAATTGATGTAAAACTGCGTTCAGCACAAACAGAAGGAATAGAGTTTTATAACTACCTATACTAATAACGAACATGGCAGTTGTGAGAGTATTACACAAAGCAAAACAGGTTATTGGAATGCAGAAATCAGCTAGGACCTTCACAAGAATTGGGATATACGAGTAAATTTCATGAGGGGTGAGATTTTTTGCTGGTTTTCAAAACTCCGTCGAACGGAAAAAAATGTGTTCCAGGTGAATTTTTGGTAGCTGAAACAGTGATTTTAGACAAATATCGTATATGCATCACCTCAAATCTAAGTAAAGTTAGCAGTTCAATTAAACGGTGATACTAGAATTACACAGGTGTCTTCGATTTCGATTAGAATTTGAATCTTGAGTATTCGCACACCCCTTGATTTGGGCTGTGTGGTGCGGGAGCAAGGAATGGGGCGCAGCGACAGACTCAAAGTGAATGCGAACAGCCGACCACGACGTCGTGCCGTCACACGTTGCTGGGCTTGGGAAGGAACCATGGTCTAGCGGCCGTCGTCATCTTCATCGGCCGCCTATTAATTACGGCGCGCCCAGGCGCATGTGCATGCCCATGTGCCTCGTTCCTCGTGCGGCGCGCTGCGAGGCTAGAAAAAGATAATCAAGAACAGTTCTGATCATGCCATCGGCGTGAACGGGTCCCTGGTCTTTCGCTAGCCGCCACACGCATTGTTATAGAGGACCTAACCTCAGTCCCTAAAACGTCGTGACCCGGACGTGATCGCAAGGCGAACACTGCATCATGGACGAGACCAGGAAGGACAGACCGACGAGGAACGAGGCACATGGGCATGCACATGCGCCTGAGCGCCGCCCTAATTAATAGGCGGCTGATGAAGATGACGACGGCCGCTAGAGGGCTCCCCCCCTTTGCTGTGTATATTGCTGTGCGACTACGTTCGATAAGACAGACGGAGCTTTGCCGTGAGAGAGGTGAAACTTCGGTTGTGGGGGCAGACTACATGATGTCGGAAGCCCGTGTCGTGAGATCGGTGATTCGCCTTTCCGGAGAATGCATGTGCTGGAATAAAGAATTCTCAACGCAGGACATTCGTTGATCAAGGAATGCTTCAACATCGTCTATGAAAGCCGCTAAGTCAGGCGCAAGCTGACAGAGAGCGGAATCTGAATCGGTAGTTTGAGCGGCTTCAATTATGCCAGGACCTCGAGCCTGAGACGGCGGCAACGTTGATTCACAGGTGCACCCGCTTGCAGAGGAAGGTGCTCTAGTTCATTCGGTGGTGGTTCCAGCAAATTTTGCGACACTAATTCGACCCCAGACACCGTATCAAGGGATGTCTTGCTGCGGGTTAACATGACCGCTGCCGCCAAATGTAATGGATATTCAGCACTACATTAAGAACAATCAAACCGTCGCCATAAAAAAAAATGCCCCCCACCTCCCCGAAGGGAATCGTGAGGAAATACGAATGCAGTTCGCGCGCGCTTCACTCCATTTATATATGGTGGTTGTGGTTCGAAGAAGGAAAAGGCGCCTAATTTCTGCAGCCCGGTCGGGAGCACGGCGCAGCACCTGTTTTTTTTTTCGCTTTTTTGTTTTTTCTTTAGTTTTTTTTAATTTTTTTTTCATATATAGCTCCGCCGAGCTCCCGCGATGCGAGCGCCCTCACGCGTCAGAGCGCGCTCCTCCTCTCCACTCACTCTCCGCTACTCCGCCCACACCACCTGCTCCGGTTGCTAGGGGCGAGGATAAGCGCGCCCGCCCGCAGCTGTTGCTATGGGAGAGGGAGTGAGAACGGAGAGAAAACACCTGCCGCGGACAACGCCAACGCCGCACAACGCCGGATGCCTGACATAGCCCGACTATGAAATGCATTTGCATTTAAAAGTCTGTCTTCGTCCTCTTCCCCTATGATTCCGATCTTTCGCTTTAATCTGCGTCGTTCCTTGCCACAAAGACCGCCGAGGAACCACCGGTGGTGCTGCCACTGTCTGTCTTCACATATATATATATATATATATATATATATATATATATATATATATATATATATATATATATATATATATATATATATATATATATATATATATATTATTCAAGTCCTAAAAATTTGTTTTCATACTGCTCGTCAGAGGCATCGTACGTAAGCCAATACGTACCGCGACCTTGGTCTGGTACAGGAGGATGCCGTGGACCTGCAAAATTATTTATCACAGGTGAACTCTCCGCATTTATCTGAACAATACATGAGTCTGAAAAGCATCATAAAGAAGTCACAGTTTCACCTGAAGGGCGAAGCCGTGAATGTGATAGAAAGAATTTGGAATGTCACAGGAAGAACGGTAAGCAGTTTGAAACTTGCTGCACGCTGTTCCAACACAAAGGAATACGCATGAAAAGAACGCACACGTACACACAGAACGAGCGCGAACTGTCTCAGTTGTTACTTGAACACGCCCTTACTTTGACTCTTCTAGCTAGCAAACCACTTCTTTCACAAACGCAGCCACTGCACCTATCAAAGTGGCAGTCGTGCGATCTGTAGCTTGAAGGCAAACCTTGCCGTGAGAGTACAAGGCGCACAAAACGCCCCCTCAATAGATGAGCGCGCGAGCACGGGCGACCAGGCCATGTATGTCAAAGTAGAAGTCGCAGACACACATCACATCTCCGGGGAAACACTATAGATTTAGAATTCTTGACCCAACAATTGGGAGTGGCACGTGAAGTAACACTTGGTATTCCCTGCTGGCGTCGATTCTGGTCACTAAAATAAAACTTCAGTTAGGTCTAGTTGGCACCTATCTCTGAGGTTAAAAGTCCACTGCAAATGCACTTATTTGTCCTTATTACTACTTCTTTACTTATTTGTACATGCACTCATCTGAATTTGATTTCATGTCTTCGCGCATTTAATACACTATCATCCTTGCTACATTCTTCCACTGTGATACTGGTTCAGCCGTCGTGTTTCTTGCGTTCAGTGGTATAAGCCTACAAGAGCAAAAGCGTTCCCGCTCTTCTTTGTCACTGGCCGACTAGCCAAGAGTGGCGCGGGGCAGAACTTTCAAACTAGCGTCACCAGCGATGCGAAGCAAACACACAGCGGACAACGACGCAGCATGGCCCGAGTCTCGAATAATTTTAATTTCGCCATGTGTGGCGTCCCGTGCGTTTCACCCAACGTTGCGTTCATTTCTACTCCGCTGTTAGTATCTTGGAAGAGCGAGTTGCGCATGGCGTTTTTCGCTAAGGCAGCGCGCTGCGGAGCAGCGAGTCGCAGGTTCGAATACCGGGATGGCGGAATTCAAAAAATGTTTATTCTGATTTCTTTTTATCCGTGAACTTTATGTATATATACACATATATACATATATGGGACATGACGGTAACGGCGACAGCAAAAATTCACCGAGAGTGTCCATATAATTGCTATTGCAATTATAAATCAAAACACCCTCATATAGGATTACCAACCTTCCTAAATTTTGCGGAACTGTCCTGACTTTTCGTAAAGCGTCCCGAGTCCCAAGTCGTCCTGGTTGGGACAGCTTTATGTTTCGGATTTGTGCCCGACAGTCGAGTAAGAAAGTTTTCTTATCTAACGCACTTCCAACAACGCGCGTCACGCTACGGAAAACGAAGTTCGCACGAATCGCACGCACGAAGCAATGCTGCGGTGGCTGCTATGGGCTTTAGTAACTTCATCTGAACATCAGTGGGATGTGCGGCGACATTTACGAGTGCATTTTCCAGCAAAAGGAAGTGTTACGAATAGCACGTAGCCAGCTGAAGTACCACTTCAAGAGGCCGGAACATTAAAAAAAAAAAACAAAACAATGGATTCATTTGGAAGATACCTCGATCAAGAAATCTGATTTCTCTGGCTCCCTACGCATGTGCAAGTTCTCTCCCGCCCCCCCCCCCCTATCCCCGCGTGCCAGCTCGCTTCATTCAAGAGTTGGTAAGTGAACGCTCATAAAAGTACAGAATCCTAGATGGGCAACTAGCCCCATCTAGTCTTTGCAGGACTACACAGTGAACGCATAGGACTGCAGATTTGGGAATAGGAAGCGAGAGTGAGGAGAAGGAAGAAGGGAAAGGGTAAATCACAGTAAGCAATGGAGTGCTCAAGCAAGGAACGACGGAGACAAGGGTGGAGAAGGAGGGAGGCGAAGAGGAAATTGAAGTACTAGTGAGGATGAGGCCGCTTGCCAATCTTTATTAAGTTAGCTTTTCAAACTTCTGACGGAACATCTTGAAACCAAGAATGTAATATAATGACACATACTAGCCAACTAAGACACCCAAAAGGTCAATAAGGTACTAAACTGAACTGAGGGTAAGATGAAAGTGAGATAGTACACGCATAATAATGCAATGGGATTGTGCAGGCAAGGAATACATCCGATGCAAAAAAGCGCGAAAACGGGACGGAAGGTAAGAATCAAACAGAAGCACTCTGTTGATTCTTACCGTCCGTTCCATTTTCGCATTTTTTTCGTTGCAGTAACGCGTATCAACATGCCCTTCAAGATACCCTTCGGCAAGGAATGAGACGAGAGGGGGAGGGGGAGAGGGGAGTGGGAAAGGCAAGTGAGAGGAGAAAGTAAAGCATGTTAAAGCGATGGAGTGTCAAAGGAAGGAGTGTGTGAGACGAGAAGGAGGAGGAGCGACGTGAATGGCCTATTTCGGCGAGGGTAAGAGTGAAGGTGACGAATATTGAAGGAAGTAAAACACAGTAATGCAATGGAGTGTCAAGGCTAGAAATAAGTTAGAGGAGCCGGAAAGAAGAGGGATGCGAGAGTGAGGATCAGGGAACGGGAGCCAGTAAAGCATAGCAAAACGATGTAGGATGTTCGCCGCTGAGGCTTTCCCTCAGCTACGCTGTCCACTTTGGAAATGGTCTATGAAACTATGCCGACACAACCAGTTTCTCCTCCGCATGCATAATAACACGCAACCAACTTCAACATGC
>JALIZH010016871.1:0-14883 GCA_030522465.1 Rhipicephalus appendiculatus
AAAGCTATGAAGGCAAATGCCGGACACTTCGACCAGTTTCGGTACTGGAAATAAAGGTTCGCCATGGTTTTGGCAGGCTGTGAAAGTTCGGAACGTTTTGCATATGTGGCTTTGTCTTTCCAACCTACGCGTCAGTAAAGTACAGTTATGCCATCATGTCTTGAAATAAAATGTGTTGAGGGCTATTTCGTTTTTTAACACCCTATATCTTTGTTAGAACACTTCATTCGTGGCCTCGTCGGGTGGCGCTGTCGCTCTTACCTCTTCGTCTACTGCTGCCGCTTTCATTGTGTCCACGTCCAGAATTTTTCTAGTATGCCTTCAAGGTGAAAATCTGGGTGTCTGTGAGTCGAACGTGCTCAAAATGTCGAAAAAATGCGAAAAGGATACAAAGCAAGCGGCGCTGCTGTGTAGTGGTACAACTCAATAAGGAATGTTAGAGTGCTTAGCAGCGCAAACGACAGGAGGGGATAGAAGAGAAGAGACAGAGCGCTTATGTCTCTCTTTGATAAAGAGCGCTGCTAGGCACTCTTTATCATGTCGTACCAACACGCCCAATCCTACTGTCTCAATAAGAAAAGGCCAGCGAAATTTTTAACCTTCCCAGCGGACGATTGGTAAGAGCCCTTTTTATTCGATCGTTACAAAGAAGGAAGCGATATCGTTATTAAAAAAACCTACAGGGTGAATCGAAAAATGCTTGCGCTGCTGCTTTACAGTGCATTTTCTTTTTTTTTTTTGTTTGGCATTGCGCATTTTTTCAGTAATGTTATAAGCATTTAAAGCTTACTTGTCTATAGTTTCTCGTGAGCCGATTGATGCCAGTAACGCGCAGACAGAAATTTCGTTTCAGTATCGGTTATATTAGCGGTCGCGTTTAATTTTTTTTCCCACGAGAAGAAAGCTTGCAAATTATGTTTGCCTAATGTCCTTAAACACTTCGACGAACCGCAGGAGAACTTGAGTCTGGCCTAGTTGTTACCGCAAGTGTCACGGCACCTTCCTCTGTCCTCGTCTTTTTTTTTTTTGTGCAGTCGATATGTCGAATTCGGGAAACTGGTTTGGCTTTAGAACACTTCAACGACCAGTTTCTTGTAGTGACATTACCACCTTTGAATGTTCATTAACACAAACGAAGCCCCAAAAGTCATTTTCTTAGGTGTGACCACTTGCATTCCGTGTTACGAGGGGTTCGAGTTGCCTGCGCGGCGACTGAGTCGCGCTTTGAATATTAAGGCGAAAGAGGGAGAGAGACAAAGAAACTTAATTGAAGTCTCCCTGCTGGGGTCAAAGGTGGCGGGAAGCCGGGAGACGGGCCCTCCGTAACCCCCCTTCCTCAGGCGGCGGCCAGGCCTTGAATCCTGGCGCCGTCTTCGGCCAGCCGGACAGCCCAGGGCTGACCCTCCTGGCACATGCTGAGCATCATAGCCTCCCACCGCTCGGCCGTGGTGATTGTAAATGTAGGGTTTGTGCTGTGTTTTATTGCGTGAGTAGCTACGGAACAGGCCCATATGATATGGTCGAGCCTCAGTGTGGTGGGCCACACGCCTTGCATTGTGGTGTGTGGACTGCGGGGTAAATACTATGGCTGTACAGTGAAGGACAAGGGAAAGTGCGTGTCTGTAATAAACGCCAGGTAGTGATGTCTGCTTATTAAGGGACTCGTCTGGTGGTGGGTATTTAAGTCGGGCCTTACGGTAGTACATTATGATGTCTCCGAAGGCAACCATTCTGTCCGTCGCATGATTGCGAAAATAGGAGACCATCACCTCTCGCTCAGCCACATCTGGTCCTGAGGGGTGGTGCTCTGTTAAATGACGCCCGGACGACGAGAACTCTGGCGGCTTCATGAGAGTGTTCGTTCCCTGCGAGCCCCGAGTAGCCAGGAACCCAGATGATCTCAACGTGGCGGCGACGTAACATCGGCGTACTTGTAAGAATGCGGTGCCCCGGTTGTGAAATCAAGCCTTTGGTGAAATTCCGGATGCCGGTCTTAGAGTTGCTGATGATGCAGGATGCTTGAGTAGTGCCGTAGGCTAGAGCGATGGCGACTTCTTCGCCTTCTTCGGGTTAGGTTGCTTGAATGGGGTCAGTTGCGGTAATTATGTGCTGCGGCCCGGTGGTCACAGCGAGGGTCATGGCCCGATGCGTAGGATATTCCGCTGCGTCTACATACGAGACGTGTGTGGCTTGCGCGTAGCGCATAGCTGGTTGCTTGGCGCGGTCGACGCGTCTTTCCGGGTTATGTTCAGGGTTCGTGTTGCGTGGTATGGGGGGCGAGGGGGGGGATCACGAAGGTGTCTGGAATGTCCGGAGGTATTGGGGTTTTCTGGCCAAACTGTGAGACGTAAGGTATGCTGAGAGCAGGGTTGCCCTTGGTGGCTACCTTGCGCCTAATTGGCTACTTTAGACCCCGTTGGTGACGAAAATTTCCAGTTGGCGCCATGGCTCTTTTTTTAACTTGTGGTTTCACTTATTCAAAATGGTTTTCTTTGTTCATCTATAGTAAAGACTCTGTTGATAATACCGCTTCTATTATATTTGGCTAGGAATTAGGGGCGATGATATCAAATGACATGGCTATTTTGGTTACTTTTGGCGTGAGTTCTGGCACCTTTTCATGTCCACCCAACGGCAACCCTGGCCGAGAGCGCCATGAGATGACGTCCTGTAGGAATTTGACACAGTCGTCCGTTGTGCGATATACGTTTTGCGTCAATGAATCCGCCTACAGTGTTGTGAATCATAGGTCATTGAGTTTCGCATTCGGCGTAGATATGGGGAGATGCAAGGCCCACATGTAGCAGCGCTTCATCATTATGTTTAGTTTCTTTTTGTCTGTAAGCGTAAGTTGCATAAATGGAGCAACGTAAACGATTCTGCTTTTGGAGATGGCGGTCACCAGTCAGATGAGATTGGCCTCTTTTATGCCGTGATGCTTATTGGTAATGCGGGAGAGAAGCCTAGTATTCTGGTAGACATGGTGGTGCAGTGGTTGCATCGTGTCCGAGTTGCCGCCGTTCTGCTGAATGCGCAAGCGCAATTCGCTAATAGTATGGAATGTTCGTATGGGGTGATGTTGCACATGTAAATTTATCGAGGGAGGGTCTCTGTTGTGGGGAGATCTAGATCGATATAGGAGTAACTTTGACTTCTGGGGCGAACAGCACAATTCTCCTTGTTCGGCGTAACTAGTCATTCTATCACTAGCCAATTGCAGGGCATATTGTATCTTTCCTTCGCTGTCTCTGGGAATCCACAGCGTGATCTCGTCCGCGTATATGCTATGGTGGAGGTCGGGGATATCTTCTAGAATTGGTGGAAGGGGAAGCATGGCCAGGTTGAAGAGAAATGGAGAGAGGACTGACCCTTGGGGGTGTCCCTCTCCCACCGAGAGTGATTGAGGGAACAGTGAAATTGTTAAGGCGCAAGCTTTAATGGATCATACCTCGCGGCGTCCGTTCATTCGTGCGTGCCCTGGAACGGTGCCAGCTGTGACCTCTCCCCCCTCACACTCTCAGCAATCACGTGATGGCACAGCGGTGGCGTCCGACCGCCCGTGCCCCCTTAAGGGCCCTATATAGTCCGACGTAGCGCCTGGGCGCGCCAGCGGCGGCTGCATTTGGCGAAGCCAGGTTCGTCACGTTACGTTGACGTGAAAACCGAGCAATTTATTATCGGCGAGATCGGGCTACAGGCGGCAGCGCCGTCGCCACATTTGTCTGGATAGACGGTTGGCGGCGCGTATACAGATGTACGCAGCGGTGCTTCGCCTCTAGGCGGATAAAGCAGCCTAATGGTTATATATACGACCTACACTGCCACATTAATGCGCGAAGCCAGGGCTCACGTTCCTGTTATGTACGAGAGAAGCGCAATCTGCAAATCAATGGGCCGCTGGCCTTCGAACAGAGTCGTGTTTTGTACGGTGCTCGATGATTTTTCTTGCTTTATTTGCACGTGTTTAACCTGTGTTCTGCATATACAACAATATAGATGGTGTTGCGCTACTGAGACAATTAAGTGCTTATTTCTTCATCTAGCGACTGCAAAAAAGAAAGGAAGTTTGTATCTCCGCCTAATTAGACAAAGAAGAGCTTTGTGCACTCTGATTTTATATTTGTATGAATGCGTCAACTGCTGTACAAATGCGTGGCTTCAGGTCATTTTTATCGCTAAACGGCCTTTGCAGACGCTCGTTCATGCTTTGCGGTGTCACAAGAATTTCGAAATCACAAAAACTTTACGAGACGGTGCCGCTAAAATTATGAATTCGCACCTTGTAATTTACTACTACTTTTCTTTAGGACGACGCAAAATGCACTATGCGATGTGCTTGAACGACAAAGTGGCACCCAAATTGAAATGATTTTAGGGTATGGACGGTACAATGGTTACACCTAGCGCCATACCGACATGTGCACGCGCTGACTTATTAGAGTGCACAGAAGTCTCGGAAGGCGAAATGCTTGTGTATATTGTGTAGGCTTACACACAAGAATTTGACAATGTGCTAACACAACAGAATAGGCTGCCTTTTTAGGACGTGCATGTCGTACGCACTTATGTGAACAAACTGTGACTAGCAGACGATGCAAGGAGCGATCCACACCATCCACACGGCGAGGTTTCTTCCGCTCGCCGCTAGCCCTATCGGAAAACCCAGTGGCACTGTCCCAGCGCCATACCTGATTATGGGACCAGTGTGGCGCTGGATACTGGGACACTGGTACGCTGCACGGGGCACACTGGACGCTGGCGCGCTGCACACTGGGACACGCGTTATGGGCCAAAATCGGGCTTTTAAATTGTTTTTAAAAATTTTGGTTATGCCCACATCGTAATTAAGGCTGAAACACGAGCACTGGGACAAAGAAAAAAAAAATTAGAAAAAAAACGAGCGTGCAGGATTTGAACCTGCTGCCTTGACGAACTACTCATTCTGAGCCTGACACGCTACCCACTACGCCACACTCGAAAGATAAGCTTCTGGTTATTTTTTCTTCATCTTATAGCTAACTCCGGTATCCAATAACAATGTTTTCTCGCTTAGAAACGCAGATTTTCGTCTCTCCGTGCTCCCGCCAACCTGACAGGAGATTGTTTGTTTGTTTGTTATGGGCTGCCTTCGATCAGAACGTCGACCTGGCATGTTTTGCACCAAAACTTACGAGCGTAATCGCAGATGTGTTGCGGCAGTCGCACTGTCTCGCTAAGCGGTTAATCATACCTACGTAGCAAACATCGTGCATCTTAACTATTCACTGAACACTGTACTTTTCGTCACCTGTGTGAACATATTTTCTGTCGCCTTGTTTACGTTCCGCGTACTAGATCTGCAGTAGTTCACTCTAGCCGAAACGAGCATTAGGCTTAGGGCCGCACTTCGTGAGCCACGGTCGCTGTGAAGATCGTGGATATATATTCCATTACAAAGAGTCTAATAACCACTAAAATGTAGTTTCGATCATAACTGACCCAAGCGAGGTCATATTTGCACCTTCGATTACACATATCAGAAGCTGAAAACGCCGAGATTGGGCGTTGCAGCGGCTAACTGCTGCCGATGACATCCGGCTTTCTGCGGTACGAGCGGGAACGACTGACTGCTAGAGCAGGTTGATCTTGATTATCAGACTAATACTACGGCCATATTGTGTTGCGAATGACGAGTTCTTTCGATGTTGTTTATAAACTACATTGACGACACTCGAGCACACTTCACGGAAAGCGCACGCGCGCTCGACAAATGATTGCTTTAGCCTACAAGCACATCCGTCGCCTAACTGAAACTAAAGCTATATATGTGTAGCACACAGTACAGAACATTTTGAAAATATTCGGTAAATTTTACGCTCGACATCTCGTGATCCAATGTAAAGTCTTATAGAAAGTCCATCAAGCGCGCCCAGTTTTTTCCAATGTGCCGCCGGTGTTCCCAGTGTGCGGGCAGACACTGTACAGCGTGACCAGTGCCTCCCAGCGCGCTGTAAGACACTGGGCGACGCTGCACAGTGCTCCCAGTGCGTTTCAGCGCACTGGGCGACACTGGCCGCGCTGTAAAGTGTCCCAGTGCCTCCCAGCTCGCTGGGAGACACTGGGACACACTGTACAGGGTTTCCAGTGTCACCCAGCGCGCTGAAACGCACTGGGAGACACTGGAAACGCTGTTTTTTTTTGATAGGGAGGTGCCGAATCTGTTCGATCTCGCGTAAAACCCCTGAAACTTCGTAAAGTAGCGACACTCTCTTCCTCCGCTCTCGTTCCTCCTCGGTCTCCTCTCCTTCGCACTCTCTTTTCGAACGTGGCGCCAATTGCCTTGTTCCTGCGTAGCAGACGCCCTTTCGTGGAGAGAGCGCTTGCTTGCCAGGTAGCGCGCTGAGAGTATTCGCGCCAGCCGTCTAACTCATCCTAAAATTGTCTACGCTAGTGTGAAGTTGGCGCATGATATCTGTGTGAAGTGCCGCATAGGGTATACAATGACTGCTAGTGGAAGCAACAGCTAGCGTTGAAGCTGTCGTCGCGGGATAGCGATGTCGCCGGCGGTCGATTTTAGCGTTTGATGAGGCATCTAAGGCTTTTGCCTTAATATTGCGCCAAAATGCGTACGTCATTTATAGTTCATACATTCGAACAGCTGTGGTTGTTTCGTTAAGTGTTTGGACTCACCAGCCATATTTCGCAAGCGCGCCTTCTCGACGTATCTGATATACGAACTATAGAGCAACCGAATGAATAAACTAGCGTGCTACCGTAAGCTATTCCTTCGCGAGAGCTCCACTCGCGGATATAAACCTTCACGCGAAATAGCACGTAAACCGTGACGCGAAATGGCACGTATACGTGAGGTTCCTGATCGATGAACGCACCCAATGACTCGGTAGGTCAGGCACGTTTTGCACAGCTACCTTCGCATCGCAAGTACACCGTCTAATCGGTCGGCGTAAAAGAGTCAGAGAAAGATATTTGTCCTGAAATAGACGAGGACGCAACAAAAACCAACTGAGAGAACCAATCTTAATGTGAGTTTTCGCACTCCACTTTTTTTTTATTCAAAACAGCAGCGCCGAATCTCTGAAGTTTTGCAATCACATTTTCGATCGTCCGTCCACGTGCATAATGCTAGGCGCACAAACCAATACCACAAACTCGAACCAGTGGTGCATCACGTCAAGGAGAAAACGTAACCATGTATTGTCGACAATGAAACAGACCCCGCAGAAGCGGTGATGCACAAGTAACTGCGACTGCACAAGTAACTGCGACTTAACTTCGGCGTTAGAGCGGGCATCCAAGTGCTTGAACCTCGACGCATACTCATAGTCAGAGACTCGCAATTTACCTACCAAATTTGAGTTGGAAATGTCGGCCTGAAGTTCTCACTTCCGATTCTATGCAACCACGTCTTTCGTCGCAACTCGTTGCGCTTAACGGACAGTATCATGAAGAGCTTTTGGCCGGCGCTAGATTTTTTTCTGGCATCAGAAGGCGCGACAGTCGCCCATGGCAACCAACAGCGACACCAGTGTTGGGTGAGAAGTATTTCACAGCACAACACGCAGGGAAGGACAAGCGCGTATGCGTAAAACAGATGGGCTGTACACCAGCGAGCCAGCGCTGCGAGAGGGAAGATGGTAGTCGAGAGCAACTGTAAACAAACGAGCGCTATGCGGGGTCCCACGTGACGGCATTTGGCTAATACCGACGCGGCGTCCGCCTCGGAGAGGTCGGAGCAGGGAGAAAAGAGAGGAGGCGCGCTTTTCCCCGCATATGCCGCTTCTTTACGTAGTTTCACGGGCTTTAATCTCGTGGCCCATCCTGCCACGTGCGCGCCGAGAGCTACGTTGCTTTGACGCATGCGCGTATGAGCCCGCCGGTCGTCCCTCCGTCACGAAGAGACTCGGATGCAGTGTAGTTTGGGATTATTTTCAGTTTGCAAACTAGTTACGGGAGGCGGCCAGGTTTTGTCGCCGTTGCGAGAGGTGCAGTGGCGTAGCGTTGCGATCGGGTGAGATGCAGAACGAAGGGCGACGGTTGCCTCAGCCACGTGTTTTCGCTGCGTTGTTGGGGCTCGCGCATTAATCACTCATGTATACTGAGGTCTCACGTATTCTACAAACGCGCGAGCTCTTAGCAGTTATCGTGCATGCGTATTTCTACAGATACCGCGAAGTGCCAAGTCCCCTCACGCGCCATTTCTTCATGGGAGCTTTTCTGTGTGTTTAGAGGCATGGAAACCAAGTTTCTACTTGAGCTGCGAAGGAACCGGGTCGGTTTGGACACTTCTTGACGCACTTTTCGACTGTGATGAGACAAGTGTCGGTTTTGCCGTTCACAATGACACCACTGCTGCAAATAATATCTGGGGTTATTGCATGCCAAAACCACGATCGAAATGATTATGAGGCACGCCGTTGTATTTCCTACAGATATTTAATGAGAATTAACAGACAATGATGCCAAGGAAAGTATAGGGGATGTTATTAGAAGTAATTGTAATGTAAATGTGAAGAAAGAAAAAGTGAACGAAAACTTAACTTGCCACCGGCAGGGATCGAACCTGCGACCTTCGAATAACGCGTCCGATGCTCTACCACTTAGCCACGGTGGCGGTCATCCCTCCGTCCACTTTATATGGTATATATGTGCATTGAAACGTGGGAGCGACAGTCAGCGCCGCCTGTTGCCATTACGGCGAGTGTGGAACACTCTTTCTGCCTGTTGGCGTCACGTAGCACGTGATCTTATCAAGAGCTGGCAGCTGACTAATAATCCCTCACATACGAGACCCTCGCTATGAGAAGTGTAAATTTAAGGGCTCGTTTTGCTTTGTTAACCCTTTCATGGTTTTCGCCGTACATGTACGGCAGCACCTAACAGTACCCAAATGGTTTTCACCGTACATGTACGGCACGGCCTTTATATTTAAAACGCGCGCTTGTTCCGATCATTTCTCTCTCTTGGCGTGTGCTGCCACACTTCAGGAACACGTGGAATTTTTTTTCATGCGCCGATGTTTTTCCGATTTTTTTTTTTTTTTTTTGTTTTGCTTCGCAAAGCGGCGCTCCGGCAACCGCTTGCGCACCCGAGTGCGTTCGTGGTCCGGCTGGTTTAAAACGCGCCGTTTTCTATCAATTCTCTTGCTTGGAATGTGCTGCCATGCTTCGAAAAACTCTGAAATTTTTTTCATGTGCCGGTGTCTCTCTGTTGTTGCTTTTTTTATGCTTCGCAAAACGGCACCGGCTATCGCTTGCGCATCTGAGCGCGCCAGCGGTGCGGCTGGTTTAAAACGCGCGCCTTTTTTTGATCACTTCTCTTAGTTGACATGTGCTGCCACGCTTCGGAACACGTGGAATTTTTTTTCACGCGCCGATGTCTCTCTGTTGCTTTTTTGCTTTCCAAGGCGGCGCGGCGGCTTTCAATTGCAAACCCGAACGCGCGCATGTGGTGCGGCTGGTTTCGGTTTCGCCCTTCGTTGGTTATCGCTTCTCGCGCCCGCAAAGCTGATGGCTGTTTGGTTTCTAATCTCTCAAGGGGTGAGCGCTTGTGAGTCTCTCGTTTATGGCTCCTCGGGGCGCGATTACATCTGTTTCGGGAGGCGCTAAATTACACAAACGACGCCGCCGTGGTTGAGTTTCCTGTTTCGGGAACTCGGACAAACGAACTCCGTCTCGTTGGCAATAAGACGAAGGATTATTATAGCTTTTTCACTCGTTTTGTTTTCCGGACGGGCGCACAACCCCACAGTTTTCTTCCGTGCGCTCAGTCACGCTGTTCGCCTAGGCTACGGAAGTGCTCGCCGGTTGCTCTGGTGCTAGGGAGTCGAGCGGCGATTCTTCCGACGTGGACTATTTCCCAAGTGCCGAATCTGATTCATTGGATGTCATTTCGTCAGGCGAGGATTTATTTACGAGTTCAGGCTCGGACGATGATGAAGGAGCGACATCTTGAAAGCGTGCGCGGTGAGACGATCCGGATCGGATCAAAGGTGACTTTTCCCCTAGTGTTTAGTGTTAGAGGAAAAGCATCTTTTACCGGAAAAGTACTCTGGTGCGCTTATTTTTGTATGTCTGTGAGCTATGTTTATTATAATGCATAATTTTTATTTATAAGAAATCGTAAAAGTGTTTTTGTTTAGGATTTTGCTTGATGTTACTATGAATAAACCATGTGTATGTAACAACACAAAATGATTTTTTTTGTCACTTTACGGTCACGAAAAAAAATTTTGGAAAATTTTTTTCTTAAATAGAATGGTCTGAAGAATTTATTTCAGCAATAGAAAAATTACACATTTTTGGCACGCATTTCGCGAAAAAATTCGACCCTGAAAGGGTTAAGACCATGAGCGTGGCAAATGACATTAAATGCGAAAAAAATCAACTCTACTCATTATCTCGAGAAAAAAAGAATAAATCATTATTCCGGTATAAAATTGACAACACGGAATTAAGTGCCACCAGTGAACATAAATACCTGGGGTTAACTATAACTGAGGACCTTAGATGGAGTAGTCACATAAACAACATAACAGCAACCGCGCTCAAACGACTTTTTTCATCCGACGCCTCCTTCGACTAGCTCCTATAGATACTAAACTGCTGGCTTATAACGTATTTATCAGACCGGTATTAGAGTACGCAAACGTCGTGTGGTTTCCTTTTACCAAACAAGACATCTCTAAACTTGAAGGCGTACAAAGAAAGGCCATCAGGTTCATTTTTAACAAATATGGGCCACATGATTCACCTACTGTGTTGATGGAATCTGCTGGTATAGATACACTTCAGCGCCGAGCCAAAATAGCTAGACTGAAGTTCATGTACTTACTTATTCACAATAAAGTGAATATTGATGTCGCTCACCTCATAACAAGTTTACAAACACGACCTACCAGACATAACCATACACAGATGCTCACTGAATACACCTTTCATACGGACTGTTTCAAAAATTCATTTTTTCCATTGGCCATAAGAGAATGGAATAACCTTCTCCTGCACATCATAGAAAGCACATCACTAACACACTTCTTAAGTGCACTTGAAGTGAACCCTGAACTCCGCTAAATAGTTTTATTCTTGTTTCTCGTTTTTTTTTATCTTTCTTCTTTTTTTTTTTTCTTTTTTGCCTCTTATTGACACGTGAAACTACACCTGTCTGCCTTTCTGTTCTGAGTGCATTTTATTTTTGCTCTTATTTTTATTAGCCTATACTTGAAGTCCCACAGTATGCACTTGATGTCTCGCACAACAACACCATTGTGTAAAAATTTCTTACACCATGGTCTCACAAGTTTTTTCTTTTGTTTTTGTTTCCTCCCTTTTTTTTTCACAATGGACTTATTGTTAGCCTGTTTTCTCTATATTCACGTGCTACTAATCACTCTAATTTTGCACTTTCTTTGTGAATTACTTGTTGTAGCCACTGTATTACAATTTCTCAAACTTGTATTGAACTACTGTATATGCCCTCCTGCTATGATCCCTTTGGGATTGGCAGTATTCTCAAATAAAATAAATAAATAAATAAACACAATAATAATGAGACCTAAGAGACAGTAATGCCAAGGAAAGTATAGGGGATGTTATTAGAACTAATTGTAATGTAAATGTAAAGAAAGGGAAATGGACAAAAAGATAACTTGCCACCGGCTGGGTGCCCGCCGGTGGCAAGTTATCTTTCGTCCACTTTTCTTTCTTCACATTTACGTTACAATTACTTCTAATAACATCCCCTATATTTCCTTGGCATTACTGTCTGTCAGTTCTTCAGAAATTTAGATCATCTGCTGCCGAGCACCGTAGCCACTGCAATAAGTCCCGAATATGAAACAGCCGTTCTTAGAACGAATGTAAAATTGATGTTCCCGTCCTGGTATTAATACTCTAGTATTTATTCATTTATTTATTTATTTATCTATTTATTTTTTTTTATTTATTTATTATACACAAAGGTATCAAAATGAGAAGCAATGCCAAAAAGGTTGGTTAGGACGATGTCAGATAGAAAGGTAATCCATATTTATTTTATTTATTTTTAATGTGTTGCACTTTTTTCACGGCCCGTGCAGGAGTCGTTGCGTGAATACATGGAAGTATCTATGTTGCCGAAAACTCATTGTGAAAATTCAGTACACTGAATGAGTCGATGAGAGCGTCTGTCGTATTGCAATGCATAGCATCGTTACATAAATTATTGCAGTGGAGATGTCCGACGGAAGAAGGGAGTGTTTGTGAGCGTTAACACGACCTAATAGCTAACGTTGAGTCTGGGTAACTTCGCGGGCGCGAAATGCAGCATGTCGCATCTCGTGCCGGCTGCTGCCTTGGCGCGCCCACGGATGCCGGTCGCGTCGGTCGCGCCTCTCGTCAGGCTATAGAATGCTCGCGTTTTGCTAGCGGAGCGTCGCTGTGCCCAGCCACAAGCTTTCGCCGAACACAGTTTAGAATTTATCATTGTCCTTCAATTATTTTGTTTTGTTTTGCTTGAAGTGTTAACTGATATCCATGGTGGCATTCCTTCCATTTTCTAGGTGTCGCGTACGGAGAATTGCACCAGAAAGGGAAACCTCGAGGGCTGACACGGGAGCAAGTGTACAAATATTACCACCTCTGCTTGGACCTTCACCAAAAGTGCTAAACCCAACGCTGCCAAAACACGGCAGTAACTGACGGCTGTTGCCACTGTTGCAGTGTAAGTGTGGTCCCCAATCAGTGAAGGTAAGAAAAAAAGCGAAGCGAAGTCTCATGCAAGCACAGCAGAGTGAATGCATTGCCAATAGTGCGAACAAGATTTATGTGAAACAATTTGAAGACCAAAACACTGCGTGTTTATTTAAAACTTCACATAGAAGGGCGTCCATGGTTGATCGGACCAATATTGCAGCGGCCAATTTTAGGAAATTCATTCGTGTAGTCAGCGGTACACGTGCAGCCTTCCGGACATCCCTTCGGTGGTTGATTCGCAGCCTCTATGGTGCAATTCTGAAAAGTTCGATAACAACGAAACAGTAATTAGATCGCAACGGGTACAAAATATTCAATGACATTTCTTTTGAGTGCATTTCTCCGAAATGACGCGTCAGGCCTCATTTCCCATGGTAATGATTAAACACAATGCACTGTAGGCAGTAACCTTACAACTTTGATAATAATATGTTAACGCACAGTTCAAAAGCACACAGTAACGAAGAAAGAAAGTTGGCCGACTTTGTGCCCATGGAGGAAACAGCTAGAATTCAAGACTCCTGGCAGCTCGGGAGAAGAGCCTTATTTTCCCTCGAAATTCAAGCCCCAATACAATTGAGAGGGCACAAAATTCAGTCAGCGGACGTTGTGTGAAACCCTGTTGCGCCCGTGTTTGCTGGGGATTTCGGCGCGCCAAAGCTACGATACTGTTATGAGCCAGGCCGCAGTGAGGAACACCGGAATAAGTTGGACCACCAGGGGATTTTTAACGTGCATATCATCATAAGCACGCTCGAGTTCCTTCTACAGTGAAACCTCGGTGATACGAATCTCAGGGGACCACCAAAAATATTCGTATCATCCGAAATTCGTATCACCAGAAAGCATAAAAAAATTAGCTTGCGACAAAAGAAAGCTCGCGCACTTTTTTCATTTATTGTTTTTCAGGGCCGTAGCAACCTAAAGCAGAACTCTAAATAATTGACAGTTAAGTTTTTAAATGTCCGCAATCACACCAGTACTCGTAAATATACGGTCCGTACGCACGTGTTTAATTAATGAACCAGGAGCGTTGTGACCCGCGACAGCAGTAGCCCCTTCCAAGTGTTAGTATGTTTTTTCGCATGACACGGAAGTACTGCGGTGAAAGTAACAGAAGAAGTGCTTTGACGCGATAGATCAAGGCCACAAAATTACAGAACCATGGTGCTATGTTATGATTTTCTTATCGCGAAAGTGTTGGGGATGTTTTTTGGGAGATTTGCAGCTGTGCTCGCACAAATACGACCTCAACAGTCGCGCATGTTGACGTTTTGAGGCCTGACTACTTCGCCAAGAAAGTCCTCGCCTTCTTTCGGTCCTCGTCTACCTTTCACAGGATGTCTGATGCACGAGGCAGGCACGTGTAAACACAGTACGACAGCAGCCCGCGTCGACGCGTTAGGAAAAAAAAGCATGGCGCTAATGCCCTCTGTAATCTAAACGCGAAGGCACACGGAGGCACATTAGAGCCTCAAAGATTTGTGCACACAATCCCGGAGGCCGTGACGCGTCTCTGAAGGTTTATTCTGACCGTAAGAAAAAAAAAACATTTTTCTTACACCGTGATTCTGATGATTTGGCGGTGCGGCGCGCATGCCCGCTCTTGCGTTGCCGCGCTCGCACGTGCTTGGCGCGTCTTCCGCGACAGCGCAGACCGCACCTCTTCGTACCTGGGCGGCAGCGTACGTTCGTATCAAACGTCCCGGGGTGAAAATCGGTTCGTAACAACCGTACCCCATTACATTGCAGGCCAATGGGCCCTTGGCCAGGACCAAAGAAAAATTCGTATCACGCCGAAATTCGTATGAGCTGTGTTCGTATCACCGAGGTTTCACTGTATTTCGTTTTTTATCGAAGTGAATACGCCGCGGCCTGGTATCGAACCCGCGCCGTTCACCTTAGGTACTAAGCTACCACGAAGGGCAATTTATATTGTCACGTGGTCGTGACGTGAACGGAGGCAGCAGCCACTCAGACCAAAATGAAAACTCTTTATTTGGCCGAACTTGTGGCCGGGTAAAGGGAAGGTAAAATACAGCAGTACACACTGTATAGTGATAGCGGCGAAGAGAGCGTTGGCCGTCGATGAACTGATCCGCGGCAACGCGCGTCTGCATTTATACACGTGTTGTCGAACATTCGAGCGTTATCG
>JALIZH010016872.1:0-15924 GCA_030522465.1 Rhipicephalus appendiculatus
CTCGGCGATCGTAATCTAGACCAGGCTCTCGATGAATGCGTCCTTGTCGAGGCCGTCAGCTTTGTCGTGCTGCAGAGGTAGTTTCCAATTACGCCGATGCGAGCCACCGCCGACTCCTTTGCCGCCATGTTGAATTTGTGGCCGGCTATTTACGTCACGTGGTTTGAGCTAGTGCAGCCGGAGCCGTGAAGCGAAGAGACGATCCGCTATCGCGTGGCGGAAAGATCGGTCTCGGAGCGATTTTTTCGCGTCGGCCTCGCGGCGTGGTTTTCCGGCCGCTTAGGCGGCAAGGCCAGTGAATTTCCGGTAAGTTTTCCCGCTTTCGCTCCCTTCAGGGCCAAGTGTGAACGTGCCGTTAATAGTTATCTTTCACGTAGAACCCAACGCGTGCCAGATGGATAGCTTAGCATAATGCATGGGCATGCGCAGATAACGTTTCGTGCCTTCTTTCTTTTCCGCCGTTGTGCGCATGTTCAGTTGTTAGTAGGCGTTTGTGATGTCCTGACTTCCTTCTTTCATCCGTGTTTGCGCGCCCTGTAATTTTAGAATGGACAGTGAAAATAAACTGCTTGAACAAAAGAAAATGTTTGGCTAAAAATTGTGTCCCACCTAGAATGATTGTCCAAGCACTGCGAAATGACCCCAGTGCCGGCCCATATGTTTTAACGAAAATACAGAGTGCGCTTCTATCGTTTTCGATTCGCAGGAGCCTCTTCATACTAGCCACTACTTTTTTCAGCCTCTTGTTTCCAAATATATCGCTATCATGCAAGCGCCGCAGTGAAATTTCAGACACATTGTCCTGCAGCAGGAGATTGCCCCGAGACTAGCATAACAATAGCGTCAGCGCGGCATCGCAGCTGCGCATCGTAGAGTTCTTCTTAGGTCGGGCCGTTTTTCGGTCAGCTCGGTTCGCACCTGAGTGTTTACGCTTCGATCGCTATAGGCACCGGGCGCGGGGACTGGTGGCGCCTCTTTCGGTGGCGACGGGGAACTAATGGAATGGGAGTGCTGAAAAGGGCGCAGGCGCTTGCTGCGGGGGGCGCGGGGCTGGACGTTCGTTTCTCTTCATTGTGCTCTCGTCGCTTGTGTCGTGCGCTGCCGAAATCTACGTGTGCGCGAAGACTGAAGATTACAATATCTTAAGGGTCGGCGAAGGATCGAAAATAAATGGAAAACATAACAGGAACGGGGGGCGTGCAAAACTACAACTGAGGAACAAGTGCAATCGGCGAAGCATCCAGTAAAGACGAGAAGGGAATGGGAGACGTACGCTCTATTTTTTAATGTTAGGGGATAATGTTAACGTATAGACAGAATAACAAAGTATTAGGGAAAATTCGGCAGATCCCACGTATTGTGGGAACCGATTTTATGCGAATCAGCGAGTCTACGCTGCATTTTTTTTAGCTTTAAGTCACGCGTAACGAGGTGGATCGACGTGTTTTTGTAGATGGAGTTGTGTGCACATAGTGTGCTTAATAAGCATGCCGACTACACTGACGTTTAAAGGCTAACTTGTGGTCTGACGTAATGTTAGCGCTCATGTTAGAGAACAGACGTCAGTGTTATTGAAACGAAGCGCACGCTACGTTGCGATTCACATTTCGTGCCGATGCTGTGAATATCATACGCGTAGCGTTGATCAGAGTATTGCTCCGGGTCGAGCAACGCTTGAATATAGCTTGCAGATTCATAGGAGCACATATGTTTACAAATGTTTATCTGACGGTTATAAAAGCGGAGCCAACATTGAAATCAAAGGGGTACATAGTAGCACAAACTTAGAAAATAAAGACACCAGAAAACAAGTACGAGGGAGCGCCCGACCTTTTCTGCTCCCTCCTACTTGTTTTCTCGTGTCTATTTTCTAAGTTTGCGCTACTATGTACCCCTTTGATGTTAACCAACTCGCCCAACAAGAAGTCTTAATAAAACCAAGATTGGCGTTAAGCCGACGTAACGTCTGTTTCATATGAGTACATGAGTAATGTTTATTACCTTGTCATGAAATTAGATAGCCAGCACTGCAACCACAATTGACGTTGGTTGCACCGACATTTTTTTGCGCATAGGATCTTTTCAAAAGTAATTTCAAGTCATGGCTTGGCTCTATGGTAGAATATTTGATATCCGCTCAGAGTACCTGGTTTCGACTCCTGCTGGGATCCGGATTTCTATTCTTTGCATACGTCGGGTTCACGTGGCTGATGCCGGATTTTTTGGACATGCACCCGCTTAAATTATCAATGTCTGTTCTCGCCGTTCCTGGGTCGATCCACTGTGAATCACCTGTGCCTCATACCAGCATCCCGCGGCCCGTGGTATACGCCCGGTATGTGCCGCACGTGACTGGAAAGATTTTCGCGCTACTCATACCACCATATCACAACCAGACAGCCATGTTCGTCTTATTTTCGTACCCACCTATGCCAATTTTGGTTAATGTCGACTTAAGGAGGCGACCACGAGAGCGCCCAGATGTAGGCGGCTAGATAGAGAAATAGAGGCATTTATAGACAGAGATAAGAAATGCTTTGCGTTTAAAATAGAAATAGGAATGGGGATACCTAGATCTAGCTCCACATCGTAGCTTATCGCATTGAACTTCGTCTGCGGGGTGCACTTGCAAAGAAATTTGCAGTCGTTGTCGCTTTTATATTCCTTGATGTCAAGCACGTGGCCAGCTTCGTGCAAGCGGTGACCCTTCTCTAGAGCAAACGCATGAAAACGCGCACGCCGGCTGGTCAAGCCTTGAAAGCCGCAACGCAATGTAACTGGCATCGCCATTAGTGCACGTGCGCTGTCAGTACTCGCCTTCCCGCCAGGAGCCCAACAGTGAGGAGCAGCGAGTTTGGCAGTTAAAATACAAAGATGTTTATTTTACACTTTCGCCAATCGGGCCGGTCTCATTTGCAGTCCCGAAAGGGAGGAGGCATCGTGCCTCTGGTCCGCCTCCAAACGAAAGCAAACGCATAAAACCACAGCACCACGCAAAGAAGCCTAGTCGATTGACGTTCCGACGGTGCTCCTGGGTGTGAAGACATGAAAAGAACATGTGTCATCCTTCTTGACGACTTGGCGACCATTGAATGCTGCCACGACCGCAAACGACTGCGGGGGAGTCTCCCTGGAGCCCGACGAGTGGCCCCGTTATCTGAACACATGTCCGACAGTCGAACGCTTCGTGCTTTGTTCACGAAACACTGTTGCTGCCGCTTCTCTTTGCCTTGGGTGACAAACGAAACAGCTTACAGCTTGCGATTGTCTAAAAAGAAACGCCGCCGCTACTACTTGAATACGTTGCCGAAAGTAGCAGAGCCTTCTCCGCGTCGTCTGCTTCACATGCCAGTGCTTTCGCTGCCGCCGCTAGGGGCGCTTTTCGGGAGGGGCGCCGCTGGCGCCGTACGACGGCCGCCCGGTGCTATAGTGTTAGTTTTCGATAGCAGCATTTTTTATTCATTGAATTTCATCGCCGTGAGGGTTCGATGTCCGATATCTAACTTCTGGAACACTAATCCGCCTTGTTCACAACGAGAATATGGAAACTGCTGCGATTTATTAACATTGCGGTTTTCTTTTTCAAAACATTACTTAGTAAATGGTTTCTTATTATTTTTAGGTAATCATATGCCGAAAGGAATAACCTTTGTTCAAACAGATATAAGGGGCCTTAGACAGGCTGCCGGTCTGAGGCCCGTTACTCTTGTTTGTACTGCTACTACTACGCGTAGGGCGAAAGCCTTAATTGGCTGCGTTGAAGCTCCCGTCCACGAGACTTGCGGTAAACTTTACGAGACTTTAAGGCCTCCTAAGGTTTGGCAAGGTTTTCCCAATGGTCTCGTAAGTCCTGCCAAAGTATACAACTATCCATATCTACTTTATCCTGTTTCCCTCTGTTTTCCTCTGTCTGTTCAGGGTGCTTCTTTTTTATTGCGATAGCAATTATATCGATGGGTTTTTACTATTGACCGGTTCATGCCATCGGCACCGCCGTCGCTGTCATGTTCCATATAACGTACAAATCCAAACGTCTCCCCACGCATCATATGTTCTACCCGCGAGTAAAAGCGCGCGAGCAAGGATAACGAACGCGGCTGAAGCAGAGATGAAACGATCGAGTCGCGACCCATTTTCGTCGCACGGAGGGTGCCTGCGATAACATCATCGCGCCTGCGAGACCTGCCGTCGATTGTCGCTCTACCAAAGAGGAAACGCTTCGCCCGTCTAGAAGGAACATAAGGAAAACGCGGAGGGGGGGGGGGGGGGGGGCATATGTCGCTCGAGCAGAAACTGTGAGCTTTGTTTATAAGGGCGCACTCGGGAGCTATCTCGGCAGGCATCAGCCGACGGCTGATGCACCCTGCTATGTGCGGTGTTCTCAGCTGGAAGAGCCTGTGCGAAAACCACTTCTCTACCTGGAGTTCAGTGAAACCTCGGTGATACGAATCTCACGGGACCATCAAAAATATTCGTATCATCCGAAATTCGCATCACCAGAAAGCATGAAAGGTTAGCATGCGACAAAAGAAAGCTGGCGTACATTTTCATTTATTGTTTTTCAGGGTCGCAGCGACGTCAGGAAGAACCCTGAGTGAATCTCAGCTAACTTTTTAGATGTCGGCAATCATACGAGGACTCGTAAATATACGGCCTGTAAGCGCGTGTTTAATTAATGTACCAGGTGCGTTGTGACCCGCGACAGCAGTAGCCCCTTCCAAATTTTAATACGCTTTTTCACATCACACCGGAGTACTGCGGCGAAAGTAACGGAAGAAGCGCTTAGATGCGATAGATTAAGGCCACAAAATTTCAGAACCACGGGCCTACGTTATGATTTTGCTATCGCGGAGGTGTTGGGGATGTTTTTTAGAACATTTACAGCCGTGCCCGAACAAGCGCGACCTCAACAGTCGCGCATGTTGACGTTGTGAGGACTGACTCCTTTGCCAAGACCCGGGTCACTCATCGCACAATCTCTTCTCGTTGAGAGCAGAGCACGTAGAAGGGTATGCCAGCCGCCCACTGTCGGCTGCTGAGATTGCGAGATAACGCGTGCGCCAGCGACCACTCTTGTAAAACCTAAAGGTCGCAGTAGCTGCATGAGCGCCCCCCTCCCCCCCTTCACGTCTTTCCGCGCTTCTTAAAGACGCGCGGGGCGTTTCCTCTCTGCTTGAGCATTCCACGGCTGGTCGAACAGGCGGGGGGGATCTTATCACATGCGCCTCGAAGCGACGGAGGTGGGCCGGCTCGTTTGATATCCGCTTCAGCCGCGTTTGTCGCCCCCCGCTCCCGCGCTATTACCCGCGGGTAGAACGCGTGATGCGCTGGGGGATCTATCAATTTGTACTTTATACGCGAAATGACGGCGACGACGACGGCAACGGCGACGGCAAAAACCCGTCGAGACTGTTCATATAATTGCTATCGCAATAAAATTGTATGAAAGTAAGACACCCGTAGTGGGCAACAAAGTAGTCACATTTCCTGCGTACCGGGTGTGGTCAGTTACGATATTGCCATTAAAGTTGCATTAAGAATATTTGAAAATACGCGTAAGTTTATGATCTTTAAAAACAGCCAGTATGCAAAAAATTACCATGCACTATGATTTTCTAATATAAACAACTTCCCTCAAATAAATACTTAGAAAGGTATAAGCTACGGCCTTTTTTTTAATTTGTCGCTTCTATGTAACTTTAGCTACGACGATGTACTTTCCGCTAGACGTAGAGTTCCCGTGCGAAAAGGAGAGGACAGTGATTGTCATAAAACTTTTATAAAAAGTCTGCATTGTGTAAAAAAAACACTCTGCATATATATGCGTCTTTCTTAATCTATTAATACCTATCCTTATCCGTTCCCGTTATGCTGTATATTTTATATCAATATATTTGCAATTGGTTCCATTGACGTAGCTAACGTTTGTCGCGAATTTCTATTCTCAGCACCATGTCTTGTCGCTGACGCTGGACAGCCACACTTCTGTTTCATGAGGAATTTAGGGCCTTAATACGAGAAAGCTACAGACAGACACAAATTAAGACAACCAGGTCGCGTATTTCCCCAAAGATATGCGAGACCGTTTCAATCGCTATTAAAATGAGTGAAAAATTGCGGCAATGTGTCCGATAGCCACAGTTCAGTAATTTTAGTGTTAAGCACAGGCACATTCAAACGCTGCTGCGCCAGCTGTGGTGAGTGATGAAGTACAACAGCAGTCCTCAGAAACTAACCGCATTATTTTCCACATGTATTCCTAACGACGGTGAAAGGACTACCCGCGTCACAGCCGCAATCGCTGTGATTGCAGGTGAAACAAAAACCAAGCGACGAGGAACGGCCATGCAAAAGAACGTTGGTTGTAACTAAAGAATACCTCGCGTCATGTAGGTCGGTCGCCTGTTAGAATTACAGTGATGCATTATAGGCCTACTGCTGCGACAGCTTTCTAGGTCGGTACTTTAACGCAACTTGTTCTGACAATGGTCCTTCGTCGTCACAGGGATAAAGAAGTTTAGAGTTTTCGTTTTCAAGTCATTACGTCGACGACAATAGCCCAATGCATGTTGATGTAACTCCTCGACGTCACAGTCGTCCAAGCTGGCGTTTTCAGCATTGTAATACGGTGGTGAAGACATTTTTGTAAAAGCTATCTATCAAGCGAAGTTGTAAGACTGAGCCAAAGTTTTGTAAGTTTGTTAGGATCTCGTCGGTGAACGCCGCTTTATTGCGATAGCAATTATATGGACACCCTCTCGGCTGGCTTTTGTCGCCGCCGCCGCCATTGTCACCTCCGTCATGTACTCTATATGTATGTATGTATGTATGTATGTATGTATGTATGTATGTATGTATGTATGTATGTATGTATGTATGTATGTATGTATGTATGTATGTAATGCATATTGCTTGCTATCGTCTGGCCTACGTCACACTATTGTTGTCTCATTCATTATTGCCTAATTAGGCATTTTAATTACCTAAGTCTTGAGGCGACGAAGCTGGGCAAAAGAAAACTATGAGAAAGTTGCAGATCAGTTCGCAAAAATTCCGATTAGACAGTTACTTTCTATCTATCAGGGTATTAGTGTTTTTTTTTCCTTTGCTTACTACAGATGCCCGCGAAATAACAAAAAGTCACAGTTTCACCGCAAGGGGGAAGCAGTGAATGCGATAGCAACAAATTCTAATGTTAATCGAAGTGAGGCTGGCAGCTAACTCTTTGGGATTCGATCTCACGCAACACTACAAAATGCTGGTTTAAGAGCATACGGCCGCTCCAGGGACACTGTTCGCACAATGTCCTCGCGTTGAGAGCGGAGCACGTAGGAGCCAGCCGCCCGCTGTCGGCTGCTGAGATTGCGAGATAACGCGTGCGCCAGCGACGACCGCGCTCGTAAAACCAAAGGTCGCAGAGGCTGCGTGAGGGACCCCCCCCCCCTCGCGTCTTCCCGCGCTTGTTAAAGTCGCGCGGGGCGTTTCCTCTCCTTGAGCATTCCCCGGATCGTCGAACAGGCGGGGGGGATCTTATCGCATACGCCTCGGAGCGACGGAGGTGGGCCGGCTCGTTTGATGTCCGCTTCAGCGGCGTTTGTTGCCCCCCCGCATTGTTAGCCCGCGGGTATTTTGTCTTGGTGGCTTTCAATTACATATATATATATATATATATATATATATATATATATATATATATATATATATATATATATATATATATATATATATGCATATAAGAGACATGACGGCAAAAAATCAGCCGATAGTGTCCATATAATTGCTATCGCATTAAAAGAAGAAACAGCCACGTGACATGCCCACTCGCGCGCCGAATTATAACACTCCCAATCATTCCATGCGAAAAAGACCGCAGTATTTGGCCGGGTGCCCTGCCTCAGCAGGGCGGCGACGATGGTGATGGCGGTGCGGGGACGCACGTTTTGCTAGCGGCATCACAAGCGATAACCCATTCGTGTGCTTATCGCTGTCGTGTGAATCGTAGCGAGGGAAGCACATCGCTTGTTGGGAGAACGTCAGGGGGCTTGCAGTCACGGTGCGCCTGGGCGCGCAAGCCGGCATGTCACGTGGTATGTCTTTTGTATTTCGCGGGCATCTGTAAAAAACCCCCAAAACACTAATAATTAACAGATATAAGGTTATAAGCTCTCTAATCGGACGTTTTCCAAACCGATGTGCAATTTTTATCTACATAATTTACAGTTAGCGTCTTTGCTTAAAAGATAATTAATCAATCAAGCCTGATTGGGCAATTAAGCGGAAAACAAAAAATAGTGGGACTAACTCCAGACGATAGTTACGCAACGCGCATTTGGTCGATGTTCGCAGAGTGCGTCGGCATATTTGCTAGCAGGGGCACTATATATGTGTTAATAATGTGTTTAACAAAGCAAACGAGCCCTTAAGTTTACACTTCTTTCCTTCGTTCATAGCGAGGGTCTCGTTCTGGCAGACTTGTTGCCTTCAGGTGGTATGCGAAGGATTATTAGTCAGCTGCCAGCTCGTTATAAGATCACGTACTACGTGACGCCTACAGGCAAAAAGAGTGTTCCACACTCGCCGTAATGGCAACAGGCGGCGCTGACTGACGCTCCCACGTTTAAATGCACATATATATACCCTATAAAGTGGACGGTGAGATGGCCGCCACCGTAGCTCAGTGGTAGAGCATCGGACGCGTTATTCGAAGGTCGAGGTTCGGATCCTGCCGGTGGCAAGTTACCTTTTCGTCCTCCTTTCTTTCTTCACATTTACATTACAATTACTTCTAATAACGCCCCCTATACTTTCCTTGGCATCATTGTCTGTTAGTTTTCATTATATATATATATATATATATATATATATATATATATATATATATATATATATATATATATATATATATATATATATATTCGCCTGCGGACGACTTACAACAGCAAAGCTGGTCGGTCCAACAAAGGCGTTTCTTGGCTGGTACTAGGTTTGAACTTGGCTGGTACTATACTCAGGGACAACTTTCTGTGGCAATGCAGTCAAAGGTACAGAGCCGAACCACGCAGTTTCGATAGTATCGCTGCACAGCTGGTAGTAGTCCCACAAAACAAAATTATAACTTGCTCTGTGTAGCCTAAGCATTTCAAAAATGTACAGTTGTTTATTTTTAGCATCATATGGATCATGCCATAAGATATTAGCCAGATTGTGTGAAATAGCATCCTTTCTTTTATATTTTGGCGAGTTTTTTGTTTGGTTGTGGTGTTCTCCACTGACGTCCCGAAGTTCCCCTTTAGAAAAAATTAAGCACGACCTCCTCATCGAGGGCGCCCGTTTCCACCTGCAACTCGCCACTTCAATCGGCGCATAGAATTTTCGAGAAGCTTTGGAACCAAAAGCTGTTTGAGGCCCTGTCAAACGCTTTTTGTTTGACAGGACCTGTCAGTGGAAATGGTTGAGGATATCAAAATTATTTTTTGATTTAAACAAAATTTACACGAATAAAAATTTCCACATGAATATAAAAGATGTTAGGGCATATAATAAGCCCTTTCATATATTTGTAACGCGACGGCCCTAATGCTTAATTTACGAGTGAATCTTCCAAAAAACGCATTTTCTGTCAACTTTGCAAACATTTTTCTCAATAAATGTTTGTTTACATAGGCTGCAAATATTTTCAGCAGATAGTATGTCGACTGGTAAAAGAGCTAAAAAAATTTGCAGCTGAAACATAGCCGCCGTTTTCACAAAATATGTTTTAAGTTCCATGTTTCCATGCTTCTTTGCTAAGCCTCTTTAGGCCGGAAGTTTATGTATGGTTTAAATTGTGACGTCACATGAAAAAAACAATGACAATTGAATGGCTTAAAACACAATGTGTCGTTGTACACAGTTTCAAGGTTGAATACGTAAAATTTATTCCCACCCAGCTTTTCCTTTTCGGCCAAACATTCAAACAGTGGTCACGTGACCGCACAATTTTTTTTGAACGCAATTGTTGCACTAGAACTGCTCTCACACAATTACCTTACACCTGAATTTTTTTCAGCGGAGTCTCTGATGGTGGAATTTTGGGCTGTGGCTTTCACTTGGAATGACCCTATATTGGTCACAGAATGAAGGCGTTTTTGCTTAAAATTCCACTGTTGCTAAGAGACGGTCTTCAACCCACTATCTTTACCATGAAGTTCATTATGTTGTTGACTCACGAAAATTGCTAAATATTTATGCATTAGTTTCATTTAAACAGTGTTGACAAAGTACCACCTTGAATACTGTATAGCCGCTGCTATATTTCATCCTGCAGTTGCAGAATATTTTGAAAGCTCTAGCCGCTGCATTCTACGAGCTTATCTTAGTTTAAATAAATGTAGTAGTTTATCGTCGGTTAGAAGTAATAGTAAACTTCCTTTCTTAAAGTTTCTGAACATTTGTTTTAAATAAAACGTAGAATTCTCGGGTTGTTATGAAAATTTTTACCTCACCACTTTTGAGTTGCTTTGAAAATGGTTGTCTTACCATTCGAAAGCTATTCGAGCAGTATTCGATTCTTATTCGTATTCGAATTGGTGTCATCCGTGTTCAATTTGTATTCTATGCGGTTCTAAAATTCACTATTTCCACACTCCTAGAGTTATCTTGAGCTGTGTTTGGGCTGAGCAACTGAACAGCAGGTCCTCGTCTTGTTCCCGCTGATTCAAGTGTTACTGAACAATGATTGCTTTGTACCGAAGTTTTGGCACGTATTCTATGTATAACAGCTGTAAATACATAAGCATGAATCGATGTAGTCTAATTCATAGTGCTTTGTCAACATCACACTGTGTATAACGATACAATAGAGACCAACAAAGTCTTACCAAGGTGATCGATCTGCATGTAGTCTTTTCGTCATCTAAATGTGACGTCAACACTTCCTTCCACGTTTCAGATGACCAACATAATAGAGAGAATGTACATCGTTTCCCGGAACTACAATATCACCACCCCGAATCGCTGCCATTCGGCGATAAAGACTGCAGCTCTGAGCCACGACAAGATTGTAGTCGCTCTGCGAACACACCTGGGGGGGGAATCGGCGGTCCACCGTAAGTGATATGCCTCTTGGCTGCAGTGAATTTCGAAAACAATAAAACAATAATGCAGATTCTAAAAGTGCGAGCGCATGTTTGAATGTAAATAAAACAAAACGACAGGTTATTCGAGGGGAGTAATTCAATGCTACACTGCTTACCGTGGTGGGTTTACTTCGCGCTTACGTCTTTGTCATCGAAATTCTGAAGGTCACGCCATGCTTCCATTGCAACTCTTCGATTCGCCGCGTATTGAGCGACCGAGGCACTGCCTCGTTGCCCGAAAAAAAAAGCCAGAATCAAACTAAAATATATTTGAAAATAGTTCAGCAGATCCCACGTACCATGGGAATCGATGTTATGCGAAGCATGTGGAGGAAGTGGAGTGAGGTGTAATTTTTTTGATCTAGCGAAACGTTACAAAATGACGCTAAAGATATGCACAAATGCTGTACACACAGGCTTATCTCTAACAGTCACATATGTTTGATATAACCAGTTGTTTACAGTTGCGTAATGATGCCAACAGCAACCTGGGTATTACGACGCCAGAAGTGGTAAGCTGACCGTAGCGCTTCTGCTTGCGAGGATGGTAGCCCTGGATAGTGCTACGTAGACCAACTTCATTGGATGGCGCTTAACCACAATTGAGGTTAACCCGACGTGACGTCTTTGTCATTGGAGCACATAGGTAATGTTTATGAAATCATATAGCCGGCACTGCAACACCAGCTCAGGTTTCACCAGCATTACGCCTGCATAGGGTGTTTTTCCAAAGCAGTTTCGAGACCTGGCGTGTCTCTGTGGTAGAATACTTGCTTGCCACGCAGAATGCTGGGTTCGATTCCTGCTGGGACCCTGATATTTATTCTTTGCATTCATCGTGTCAACGCTGCCAATGTCAGTTTTTTCTTAATGCCCTCGCATTTAAATTACCTAAGCCTGTTCTCGTCGTTCCTGGGTGGATATAAACTATCAATAACCTGTGAATCCGCGGCCCGTGGAATACGGGTATTTGCCGCCCGTGTCCGCCAGGAAAGTTTTGACGACGTATGCGAGGGGGATTTTCTAGTTATTCATGTCATAAGCAGCCAGACATATTCGTCAAGCCTTCTTACCCTCCCATACTAATTTTGGTCTACCCCAAGTTAAACAGGTGATCACGAGAGCACCAAGATGTAGGGGGCTAGATAGATAGATAGATAGATAGATAGATAGATAGATAGATAGATAGATAGATAGATAGATAGATAGATAGATAGATAGATAGATAGATAGATAGATAGATAGATAGATAGATAGATAGATAGATAGATAGATAGATAGATAGATAGATAGATAGATAGATAGATAGATAGATAGATAGATAGATAGATAGATAGATAGATAGATAGATAGATAGATAGATAGATAGATAGATAGATAGATAGATAGATAGATAGATAGATAGATAGATAGATAGATAGATAGTTAGATAGATAGATAGATAGAAGTGCTCAAAGTGCCTGCAGTACGCAAATAAATTATCCGCATTTAAAAGCAAATAGCCAGGAATCCGAGGACCAGGATTAGCATCATTTCAGAAAAGAGGTATCACCATTCAGATTCTAAAGAGAGTGCCAGCTGCTACTTCCACGAGGTAGGTATATACATGTTTGCGGGCTTCAAATGATAGGTTTCACCGCCTCACCACCTGCACGACTGTCGGGGATACACGTTCAGTGCATGCCTCGATGACATTGGCGGGCCTTGTCAATACAGATTTGGCAACACACCTACAGGTTATACTACGTCGCCGTGCGCATCTTCCTCAAGATGATTTCCGGGAAAACATCACAGTGACACCGCAACGACAGCGCAACGAATGCGATAACAAGAAATGGGAATAAGGTTGAAAGCTGGGCTAGTTGCTGACTGATCATCTATATGTGGTGAAGTAGCGCAATTTGGACGGGGACAGAGAGGACAAGAAGGCCACGAAACTTGCTACGCTCGCAACTGAACTTATTTCAGGAAAAATACTTCATATATATGCGCACCCAAGCACCCCCAAGCGACACTGAAATGAATAAATCCTCAATACAAACTTATCAAAAAAAACCAATTTGTGCACACTCAAGTGATAGGAATACCTATGTACGTGTAAAAATTAACCAACAGTCTATGTATGCTTATCTGCGAACAACTTTCTGCGCACACTCAAGTGATAAAAAACCAAAAACAGAACGAAGCATGTGCAGCTTATACACTTTAAAAATTATCTACGGTCTAGGGTGATTGCAAGATTTTCCAATAGAAACCTGCACGCGCTTAAAATGGAAATAGGAGACAAGAAGGAGGGCGTAACAAAAGCAACAGTACAACTTGAAGACCTTCCAGGAATGTGGCTTCCCGATGACTTAATGAAACGGATGATTGACTAATGCAGCGGCCTTTCCTTTTGTTAATCTAAAACACTTCAACTATTTCCCTGGTTAGTTGGTTCCCATGATGGAAAACCATGGAGGTGTCATCAAATAGTGGCATGCAACCACACTAAGAAGAGTGTCCCTTAATGTGGGAATGATCATTTTTTTCTACGGACCTCTCATGCTCTGACAGCCTGGTGTTTAGACACCGACCCGTTTGGCCGATGTATACTTTTAAGCGCGTGTAGGTTTCTATGGAAAATCTTGCAATCACCCTAGACTGTACATCATTGTTAAAGTGTATAAGCTGCACATGCTTCGTTATGTTTTTGGTTTGTTGTCGCTTGAGTGTGCGCAGAAAGTTGTTCGTAGAGAGGCATACATAGACTGTTGGTTAATGTTTACACGTACATAGGTATTCCTATCACTTGAGTGTGCACAAAATTTGTTTTTTTGATAAGTTTGTATTGAGTATTGATTCATTCCTGTGTCGCTTGGGTAGTGCTTTAGTGCGCATATATATGAATTATTTTTCCTGAAATAAATTCAGTTTCGAGTGTAGCAGAAGTGTCGTGTCCTTCTTGTCCTCTCTGTCCCCGTCCAAATTGCGCTACTTCACCATATAGGTACAATGATGAGAAGAAATGGGAACGTTATACGAAGTAAGGGTACCAGCTAATTACAACAGGATCTGGTGTGGCGTCTCTCTTTGAAACGCTCGCATAAGGGACTATGGCAGAGCGAAGCGGTTTTCATCATGTCTGGCGCTTCATAGCGAAGTAAGCGGTAAGAACGCAGCACGTACACGGGCATGAGCAGTCTACATATATCAGTCGAGATAACGGCCGTGCCACCGCACACGACTACGTCCTTTTTATCAACGTTCGCAGTTGTTGCCTGAGCGACGCGACCCCCCCCCTCCCCAATCCGGCCCCCCATCATGCTCTTTCGCCTGATGGAGCCAGCCGGTGCGCTTCATCACTGCTTTAGTCGCGCCTGTGGGCATGTTTCGCAATCTTTCGCTCACGCATAGCACATACGACGCGGAGGGCGATATAATCGATTGGAACTTATTGTTCATTCGGGCACATCGGAGGCCGTTACTCGCCCGTGCACGCTCAACCGGTCTCGGCGGCCAATATTCGATTCCCTCCACGTTGTAAGCCATCCTGGCATCAGAGTGACACATAGGCTCATCACGGACCGCGTTGTGTGGCCAGAAATGAAAGATTTTCAAAGCGGGACAACGAGCAGTCAAGCCGCGACAATGACGCGGCACAAGTGTTCAGCGGTGCGGCCGTTTCGGCCACGTTTCGACCACGCGTGTTTAGACTTCGAGGAACCTCCTCCACTTTGTCAAGATTACAGATACACATTCTTATGTACGTCGAACAGTGAACGATGTGGCCTGAGGCGACCGTTCTACAAGGCATCCCGGCCGAAAGAGTGACGGAAGCATTGGTTGGCATACATACGTGCCGTGTTACGGTTGTAGTATTCGCGTAACTACTGGCCAAGGACAGCAATTCCAAAGCTCAATTTTTCTGCCTTCTAAACACTAGTTGGAACGTGCCCCTTCATAACAACATGACCCACCATACGGAACGCCACGGCAAGGTCAGGCGTCTCCACCAACGGCTGAAGCCGTCATTGACCGCCACGTTTCAGTGAGAGTGCAGAGTTGAAAAGCTGTCCTTTGTACTAAAGGGAATGCGAAAAGCAATCAAGGATGACTTTAGAAGTCAGTGCGCCATAGATACTCGGTGGATAATCCCTCCGCGTTCCAGGTGAGTTTGTCGGCACCCAGCAAGGCACTCCGCCGGCGGCTTCACAGCCCGTAGAAAGGTTGCATTCCAGGCTCAACCTGTGACCTGCTCTCTTTCCTCCCCCCGCGTATCGCCTGCGCGCGGCGTAGTAGTTAGTTTTCCGACAATGGACACAACCAGCCCGTCTTTCTGCGACGCGACCCTATCAAGCATCTGCTGACTCCTTCCTAGGAAGGCCCTTTTCGTATGATTTTGCGTTCAGGGAAAACCTTGAAAATTAACCTCCATGACAACGAAGAGACCATGTATTGCTTCCGCGTGATAGCAGCCTGTCTTGAAAATTAACTGTTCCCTTCCTTCCTTCATGAGTCTCTAAGCCCCCTGGCATTCTTGGCAAGGGGGGGGGGGATGCTTGTCGCGAACGTTTTCCGCTTCCACCTATGACCACTGTCTCGCCGGATTGGTGTGACTTTGCAAGAATACCACGTAGTTCCTCCGTTCCTCCTTGCACTGGTTCCCCTTCGCCTTCAGGTCGTTAGTCTTGTCCTTTTAGATGTGAAGCATCTTATGGCGAAGCTTAATCCGGTGGTGGTGGTGGTGGTGTGTCGCGAGGCCTCTCACTGCGCACATGCGCGAACCCTTTCAAAAAAAAAGACCTGCGCTGCCGAGCAGGTGGCC
>JALIZH010016873.1:0-20059 GCA_030522465.1 Rhipicephalus appendiculatus
CGTTTGATGCTACCACCAGTATGAGCGGCGCCAACTTGGACGGTTTTTTTATTATGATTGTTTGAAACACTGCGAAAAAGTGGTACGCATTTGTGCCTCTGTCCTACAAATGGTTAAATCAGGTAATGTTCAAATATTAAGCAATTATACACCAATCTCCTTAACAGCGCATTCATGTAAATTCTAGAGCCCTACTATCTTTAAACATATCGTGGAATACCTTGGAACGAAGAAAAGTTTAGGCACTTCCCAGCACGGTTTCAGACGTGGTCATAGCACCATTACTCAACTGACAGAATTCGTTCATGACATCAGCAGATCTTTGGACATTGGCGACCAGGTTGATGCCATTTTCATAGATTTTGCCAATGCCTTCGACGCTGTCTCAAATTCTAAGCTATTGCACAAGTTGTTTGCTACACTAAAGAATGCGTCCTTGGTTGGCTGGCTATTAGGGGTGTGCGAATATTCGAGTTTCAAATTCGAATCGAATAATACCTGACCGAATAATTCGATTCGACCTTCGAATAGCAAGAATTCGAAGTTTCGAATAATTCGACAGGCCGAATATCTGAAACGTGACAAAGGCCAATGGTGCAACTTGGTTAGGGTGGGATGGCTAAAGCTAACGCTATGGTCGTTACAGTAGGCCTTTCGTTAAAACTTTTCCCCACATACGGGTTCCAAAGTGAGCGCATGTTTATTTTAAAGGAGACTGTCATTTTTTCACGTCAAAAAAATTAAACCCATGAGAAAGCTGTCAAGCCTTTCACAACTTTCCTTCCGAAACGGAGGCACGGACTTCTTTCGTAGTTCGGTCTCGTATGCTGCAAGCGCTGTAAAACTGGCCGACTTTGACCCGCGAAACACTCAATTATTGGCTTCACATGTGAACATTTGTTGATGCTGCGCAGTCCCCATGCCACACCGCACCACTCGTTCAGAAACTCCCACCGTTCCGGGCGTAGTTAAAAGGCCGCTGTGAATGCGCGCCTGAAGGTTTTTGGGCACGGAGCACTCATGACGATGAAGCACAACCTTACCATTCTGCGATGAGCCTTATCTCGCTACCATGACGAAACAAAAAAAACTAGCTACCGCACCCCTTCTGTAAGCCGTTAGAAGGTGACGAGTGCCGTTGCTGGCTAGAATGGCGGCTCTTCTATTCATAAGCGTGCGCAGGGTTACCCCTTCGGGGGGACGGGGGGGGAGGGGGGGCGGAGGGGGGGGGGTATGTGACTAGATCTACCCAATTCTTCCGCGTACGCACGCCTATGCTTTCATCAACGCACTGGAAAGAGCTTGGAGGTATCCAGGTATCGCCAAAATTGCTTTGCGATGCCTTCCTATTTCTGCTACTGAGGGGCCCAGTGAGCCTGTGTGTTCAACTGCAGGAAACACTGACATCATGGCGATAGAGCCTGAAGCCACGCCATGTGGAACAGCTTGTGTTTCTGCATGACAATTTGTATTTTTTCGGTAGCACTCGTCGTGTTATGTACACGAGGACATGAGCAGATTTCGTTTCTTTGTTCCTTCTTTCAATATTTAAAAAAAATTTTAAGTACTCGATATTCGATTCGATATTCGACATTTTTGGCCACTATTCGGCACTATTCGATTCGAATTCGATTCGAGATGAAATTTCACTATTCGCACACTCCTACTGGATACCCAAATTTCTTTCGTAGCGTTGGCAACATCTGTGCTTCGACTCTACTAACTCGCCTTTGATGCCTGTTTCTTCAGGAGTTCCCGAGGGTTCTGTGCTAGGTCTCCTCTTATTCCTGCTTTATATTAATGACCTCCCTTTGCTCACCCATGTGAAAATACGCCTTTTCGCAGATGACTGCGTCCTATATCGTACTGTTGATTTTCCGCTGGATCATGCCACTCTCAACAACTCCTTTTCTCACTTTTGTTGCTCGTCCGAATCTTGTCAAATGAATATTAACTTCTCCGAGACCATCAGTATGTTTTCACTGGACGTTCATGCCCCTTGACTATGGTTTTAACAACGTTCCATAGGTCGGCAAAACGAGTGGAGCTCACTCAGACTTACTCATGAAATATATTTTGCGCCTAGGGCTCACTGGGACTCAGACTCACCAGCATTTTCCTGAGCCGGGATCAGTCGGACTCACACTCATGAAAATTTTCTTCAACCGGACTGACGCGGACTCAAACTCACCAAAACATTACTCACACGGACTCACTCAGACTCAGACTCACGGCTCGATCTGAGTCTGAGTGTGTCTGAGTGAGTGGACTCATGAGTCCGTGAGCCTAGATTTAGCTTTTTCTACCATGGTGTTTATCCTCTTTAGCACCAATATCTCCCGTAATCGGTGCTCATCTTGGCGTCTTTTGATATAGCACCTTCGAATACTAGATATGAGCGCTCACAAACCAGTAAGGTCATTTTTCTTGAAACACACGCCGACATAAGATATACGTATCAAGAACTTCCCTGGAAGAGTTGGCGGGGGGTACGAATCAAAGTGCCGTCCCCCTACGTAATTAGCGCATCTCATCAATAAATATTGGAATGGTGTATGAACGACACTGCCTTGGAATATGTGTGAGTGAACGTGAGTATAAACGTGAATCCAGGAGAGGGTGATAGTAAAGCTGAAGTTGAGCAGATAGGACCATTGGTCGGCAAAGAAAAATGGAGCTCACTCAGACTCAGTCAGGAAATATATCTCGTGCTTTCGACTCACTCGGACTCACACTCACCAAAATGTTCTTCAACCAGACTCACTCGGACTCAAACTCACCACAATATTACTCACCCGGACTCACTCAGACTCAGACTCACGGCTCGGTCTGAGTCTGAGTGAGTCGACTCATGAGTGAGTTCGCCGACCTATGGTTCAGGGTGTTAGAATTGAAGCACATTGGTGGTCATGTGACACGGAATTTGTCATGGTCCAAACACATTGATCTGACATACATCAATGCCCTTAAGAGATTAAGTTGTTTACATCGCACACTCCGTCTTGCTCCTAAAGAAACAGAACGACTGACTTACAAAACTCTCATTCGTCCCATTCTCGAACGTGGTTGTGTGGTGTGGAACTCCCATATGGAATGTGATGTAAAAAAAAAAAAAACTAGAATTCCTTCAGAAAAGAGTTGTGCGTTTTGTATGAAAAAGATATGAAAGGTACTACTTTTTACCGTCGAATTTTCTTCCCCAGCTATGTCACACTACACTTGCGAAGCATCGTCAAGTTGTATGCCTAAAATTTTTTTACACTCTAATCAATTCTCTCCGCGTCGACACTCTAGACAGTTATCTTAAGGCCTTCAGACCTTTATCTACGAGGAGAGACAGCGCCCATAACATTGCAACTCCCCCCCCCCCCCCCCCCGCACTGATATGTTCAAATACAGCTTTTTTTTTATTCAACTATAGAAGTTTAATTCGTTGCTCGGAAGTGTCCGTTCCTTACCAATTGATGAATTTATCAATGCCTGTTCATGACTGTTCATTTGTTGTTGTTCTTTTTCTTTTTTTTCCCACTCCCGCAATAGCCTCAGGGATGGTGCAGTATATAAAAATAAATAAATAGTTAGTGGACACTGCCTGCCTAGTTTTGATCGGCAGTCATGCTCTCAACATCATGTTTCACCCGTGTGTTGTTTTCCTAGGCAGCGCTGCGACACTCGTTTTTGCGCACTGTTCGTAGGTGGCAGCACACTGCAAGCAGTTTTCTTGCTGACAGTTTTGAGTGCGAAACGTTCTCTGAGCCCTGGCGCCTAAACTTTTCCCTCGTTGTAAACATGGTGACACAAAGAAGTCAATGGCTTTCAGCGGACGAAATTTGAGATGCCGTATATCATACGCCGCATTTCATGTGCATAAGAAGCCGTATTTCCTACGGCCTCATGCGCACGTGGGAATCTCCCTCCCCATACCTCCTCTCCCCTGAAAAGCGACATATCCCTGGCTAATGTACCAATATTGGTGAGAATACTAACGCTTTCCAAATAACTTGGTATTCTGACATTTACCCTCAGACCATTGGCGACTTCGTGCGTTACAAGGTGCTGTTCACCCTTGGCAAGTCAGTATGCGGTTATAGTAGGCGTGTCACTTTCAACTTCGATACTTGCCCCCCGGAAGATAATAAGGTGAGTGGCTTTTCAATGTTTCAGTACGGGCTTGTTGCTATTACACTGTAAACATGCGTAAAATAATGACAAACAAGATGGGAGAGAAAGAACAAAAAAAGACAGTGCTTGATTTTGGCGTTCTTTGCGTCCCCAACGTCTTTAACTGCTCTGTACGCAAGTTTGCCATAGTCTGGCTTTTAGCAGCATAATGTAGCTTTCATTACCACAGGTAATGCCTTAATGATTCTCCAAAAACTTCTGAAAGATCAAAGTATATTTTAATAATTCTTGGGGTTTTACGTCCCAAAGCCACGTTATGTTTATGAGGGACGCCGTAGTGGTAGCGCCCGGAAATTTCGACCATCTTGAATCGTAAATCTATGTACACGGACCGCTAGCATTTTCGCCACCATCGAAATGCGGCTGCCGCGCAATGTGCTTACATCTTCGGCCTAGGGCTCCTCATTACTTATCATTAACACCTGTGAGCGAATAGCATTCTTACCACTTTATGCATGGCAGGAACAAATAACATTCAGCTTGGATGATGCGGAATACGTGGGCCACTTGAAAGCATATGGGGATGACGATAGGCACGTATTTTTTTTACTATGTTCTAAACGCTGACAATGATCTGAGGTTATGTAGCGAAGAATATGCAATGAACACAAGTAACGTAATAGGTGTATTATTGTATTGATAATAATATAAATACAATAAATACACAGTAAAATACGAGAAAGCCATCAAGCAAGCCTTCGTGACAGAAGAAAAAATTCATTTGACACGAAGAATGAATAAAAGAGCGATAGCTGGTGTGTAAGATTTCACCTGACTTTGTAGACTTGCATTGAAAGCCTAAATAAATAGGAGAACTTCCTCTACGAAGGCATATTACACACTGCTGTGGGAAAAAAATCGGTCAGAATAACATCCCGAATAATGCTCCTAATGCCCAAACTGCGGCAGGAAAAATTGAGCACAAGCATGCAAATCGCGCGCTAGAACTTTCGTTCATAGGAGTTATTGACGGTTCGCATTTGAATTCCAATGCATTATGCGCCTATGAAACGATAAAGAGGATGTCAATTTGGCAACCGTCTCCGTTATTACCATAACTGTCCACACGCTCAGGGCACATTGAACTATATATATATATATATATATATATATATATATATATATATATATATATATATATATATATATATATATATATATATATATATCGAGAAAAAGTGATTCTGGGTCCGGATAAATATATACGGTCAAGTAGACACGCGTACGAAGCGATTTATTGACGTTTCGGCCACGGGTCCGGCCTTCAACGGCCGATGAAGGCCGGACCCGAGGCCGAAACGTCAAAAAATCGCTTCGTACGCGTGTCTACTTGACCGTGTATATATATATATATATATATATATATATATATATATATATATATATATATATATATATGCATTCGCAAATACTAATGTAGGTCAATGGGCTAAAAGGAAGCATTGTCTTCAGCACTTAGTGTAAACATACTGGTTGGAAACTATGTCAATTAAAATAATACTATATTTCAGGAACAACTTCATGGAAGTGGACGCGAAAAGACGAGGACGAAGGGAAGAAAGCACACACACACTGGCGCCAGCGTGTGTGTGTACTTTCTCCCCTTCGTCATTGTCTTTTCGCGCCCACTTCCAAGAAGCATGACGGACCAACAAGCCCGGATGGCTACCCTTGTCAATTTCAGGAACAACGTCTACCATCAGCATCGGCACTTCGTGATTACACGGTTGCCCACTTCGTTCACAAAATCATAGGCTCTAGCTTTCCCCTCTCCTTCACTTTGTTCCCCCACACCATCGCGAAACACTAGACGTGCATCCAGCAGCAGATTTAATTTACCTACAAGTTATAACTTATTTGGAAAACGATAATTGAAATATAATGGACCAAAATTTGGAACCAACTACCCCTAGGAGTCAAAGGCGCGCGAAACTTTAAGCATTTTGCGAAAATATTTTGTATTCAGCATGACTTGTAAATAGCCTTTGTTTTCTCTTGAACTCACACACACCTCACACACAGTTACCTACTCACAGAAGAGTCACAGTTAGTAGGTGAACATTGTCACGCTTCACCTACAGTTTTGGACATTCTAATTACATGTCCACATATCGAAATGCAGAGACAGAAACACCTGAACGAAATATATAAACCTACACACCGTGAAACTCATTCTCTATTTTAGGGAGCGATGCATCTGTGCCTCTTACAAATCTCATGAAGTCTTTAAATTAACTGGGCTATCTCAACAGACTTTAAATAACACAGGCATGCCCGTCCACCTGAGCTGTGCGCTGCTGCGCCGCGCCGCCGCCGTCGCCTGTTTTTGCTCACGCCGCTCGCGCCGCCGCCGGAGTCCCGAGAATGACCACACCACCGTCGCCGCCGTCGCCGCCGCCCAGCGAAAATTGCGGCGCGCCGCCGTTACTCCTTCATTTTAATCCGAGCGGAGAATCCGGACATAAAATACACCAGGTCACCGGGTAGCTCTTCTCGATGCGTCCATGTAATTGACTCCATTTCAGCCGCCGCTGATTGGTGAGAGCTTGGCCAGCAGCGCGCCCTCTCTTTCGGTTCTTACTATTCAACGTCATTTTGATCTCACGAAGATTTCACAACTCTCGGCTCATATTAGAGGAACGGAATGCGCATCAACCACAGAGGGGAAAAAGAAGAGAGTGCGCGCCTAGCATCTATAAGCGAACCCCCTCTGAAGGCGCTATGTCCTCGGGCTCATGTCCCAATTCCCTCCATGCCTCTTGTTTCTTTCCCTTTTTCTTGGTGAGCTCATAGAAAAAAAAAACGAAAATTTGCGAGTGCGTGCACCTAGCGTACACAAACCAACCTCCTTTGATGCCGCTCCCCCCTCGTGCTCTACGCTCTAGTCACAGTTCCCAGCATGCTGCTGTTCCATTTTTATGACTGGGAAGTTATTCTCAGTGTGTCCCCCCTAGTGAACTGCCATTTCGGCCACAGCTGATTGGCCGGAGTTCGGCGACCGGCGCGCCCCCTGTTTCTGGGTCTTACGCAACGTCATTTTCATGTCACCAACCTTGCACAACCCTCAACACTAATGCGAGGGACGGAATGTGCTTCAACGCAACGAACACAGCACCCAGGCATCGGCTTTTGCTCCTACATCTCTGAGGCCGTGTATAAATTCTGATCGCGTAAGCCATCGAATTAGGTTTCATGAGGCCGCCCGTCCAACACACCTGTGAAGGCCAGTGTGCATTCCCTGCATCGCTCTCAAAGATCTGGGACACATTTATATGCAACTTCAGACTTCACAATTTCCTATTTCTGTAAATTTCGTCCTCTTTTTACGCTTGGAATGTGCTGCCAGGTTCGCTGCATCGACGTGGTCAAGAGCAAACATCACGGTTCACCGCTTTTTCGAGAAACTGAATGCGCTGTGCCGAAATGGACTGTGGACATATCCTTTAGGTGCACACAAAGAGAATAGCCACCCGGAAGTTGTCGTATCTTTCTCTCCTCCAGATATCTCAACAATATTGCCTTACCTCAACGTTGTCGCATCCTCCAGCCTTAAAGAGCGACGACAAAACTCGCTGGATAGCTTATTCGTGGAGTCTTGGACCTACTACATTGTGCATAGATAAATAATATAGATAAGTAATATACATCGATGGGTTCATGCATTTTTTCCTTTTATTTTTACTCGAGAAAGTCGATAAATGAATAGAGAGATAAAGGCAATGGAAAAATTTGAATAACCGATAGCTGAGCGAGTTGGTGAGTATTCATCTTAAAACGACACGACGTGAAAACACAGACACCCACCAGTTATATCTCACGTAGACCATCACGCGCAACTGACCGATAGGTATCGCCACCTGCCTTGGAATGCGCAGATAAGTATTTTAATCGCGGAGCACTTTAGGGGCCCGGGCTGTCATATACTGTCGTTGTATGCTGTCGTAGCTTTGCGAAACGCGGGCAAAACCACGTATAGCATAGCCATCTGTAGCATATTCAGTGCGCGCTCACGCCAAGAAGTCCTTTCCCTTTTGTTCTTCGAGCGCCTTGATGATATTAAGCGCGGAGCACTTTAGGGGTCTGGGCTCTCGTATGCTGTCGTCGCTTGACGTAACACAAGCGAACGCGTAAGAAAAAAAAAGAAAAAATATAGAAAGCAAACAAGAAATAGAAAGAAAATACAGGAACAAAAATAGGAAGAGCAACAAAGGGAAAGAAAAATAGATCAAGAGAAAGGAAGACATTAGTAGAAATAAAGACAGAAAAAAACGGAAACAGAGAAAAGGAAAGAACGCGAGGAGGACACAAAGACAGTTGAAGAGGGACAAAGATGACTGCCAAGCTCCGCAATTCTATTAGGTTTATAATATCTGGGGTTTAACGTCCCAAAAACACGATATGAATATGAGAGACGCCGTAGTGGAGGGCTCCGGAAACTTTGGCCATCTGGTGTTGTTTAACGTGCACTGACATCGACCAGCACATGGGCCTCTACCATTTCGCCTCCATCGAAATGCGACCGCCGCGGCCAGGATCGAGCATTCATTTAGGTTTGGCACCTCAAGCTGCCTTATTTTTTTTCTACCTTCTTTTCAGCCGCTGTATGATTTTTCAGTTAGCGGCGTTTGCGGTGTCTTCACTACTCTCTTGTGTCCGTGTTTGCACCGTCATAATTTTTCGAATGTAGAGGAGTAGCCACCATGCCATTACTCATGCTTCTGTGGAGAAGCGAGGTACCCACTACTCGCTTGTAAAGCAAACATGCACTTTCGTAATCTGGCTGAGGGCGTCGAACAATTGTGCCCGAGGGGTTCGGCGTACGAGTCTGTAGTTTCAAGGTTCCAGGTGAACCTAGTAACCTTGAAAACCACAGACTCGCAGCGCAGTTCCCATTGTCTGACGCCTAGTTGTTATTTGACTCTTCTATCACGCTGTATTTCATCTGTTAACATTATTCCTCGCCCCGATACGAGGCTTTCAATGGGTATTTTCGCGAAGGAATTTCAAGCACTGACGCGGCTCTGTGGAAAAATACTTGACTGCTACGTATTCGGCCGGGGTTCAAATGCTGCTGGATCCTGCATATTTTTTCTCATTTTGCGTGACAGAGGTTACGCACACCGGCGGCGGACGACTGCGCCGCCAAAATCGGCTGTTAATTGTTGCGATTGTGAAAAGGAAGACGGGTCTCCGGTCAGCAGCATCGCCAACGCTCGGGTGCTGGGCCCGCTCACCGCGCGCTTCTGGCTTGTTGCCATCTTGCTAGACGGTGCTACGGTCTGTTTCGCTGTGTTGCACTTGCAGTGTCACCACAGAAGCATACTGTCAATAAACCTCTTCTTAGTTGGTGGAGGGCGCTAAAGATTCCCCGTCAACTGAACCTGGAGCTCCGAAACAGAACACTCCCGCCCATCATGACGACGAAGGAAGCGCAACATGCCCCTTCCTGCCCCATCAAGTAGCACACATGTGCGTAAGATCTATCAGTGGTTACGCCACAATACAAGTTGCGAGAAATTAACAGCGGACACACAGAGCGCGAATGGTGAACCTCTAACAGTTCAGAAGCATAGGCTAATAGCGGCTGACTCTAACAAAACTTAATCAGTGAACAATAGCTGGCATATGCATGACCGTGCAACGTTGATAAATTCGAAGACGTTGAGCAGTCCCGCAGACTGCTGGCCAGTCTTCTTCCGTCAGACAGCGCTGTTTTACCCTGGAGTCAAGTTCTCCAGGTGACTCTCATGCTGTCACAGACCAAATGGCGCGACGGAGCTCATATTCGCCGTCTCAGTGTAGCCGGCATCGGCTACTAGAGATACTAAGACAATAAGACACTCGCAGAACACATCGACGTGCTCAATTTTTCTGCCTTATTTCCACCTTTTCAACAAAGGCTCCCTGTGTGCCACCATAATCTCTTTTGCGGCGGTGGAAATATGCGTGAACCCTCAAAATGTGCGCCGCCGGGACCGATTTTGCAGCTTCTAAGAGGCTGTGTGTTGCGGCGCTACTGGTTGACGCTAACTTCCAGGTGCAGCTTCTAGCCATGCTGGACTAGACACTTTAGGAGAACGATGACCAGCGATTAATTAACGTTTTTTTTCATCTACCCAAATTCTGTACTTGGGGAAGTAGAGCCCTCGATACGTTTGCAATCATGCCCACTTGATAGTCCCTCAACACCGCCCTAAAATATACATGCCGAGCCCGTTTTAATCAGAAACGAGACTGACGGCTGAGTTTCTCACGTATCCGTCCTCTAAAGAGATGTTGTATAAGCATCCTACACCTGAAATTTCCTCATGGGCATGGAGCCATGTCTTGGTTCCCAGCACGCGGGGCACACATAATTTCATCGTTTTAGGTAACAAGAAGCTCATATCTGTCCAAAAGTACTCTTTGCTTTCCGTGCCAGGTGCAATAGAACGAAACGTCGGTGGTGAGCAGTAAAAGAAAGTTATAATCCTTTTGTGTTCAAGACGTCTCTGCAGCAAGTCTGTTGACAATATCATTTCTACAGCTTAATCCCACAAAAAAGCAAGAATCTTCCAGGAGCCACGGGAGTTCATGATTCTAAAAGGTTTATGTGACATAACACAACAAAAATTTAGACAGATCCCAACTACCATGGGAATCGATGTTGTGCGACGCATGCGAAGGTTACGTGACTGGGTTGTAATTTTTTATTAAGCGAAACGTTATGAAATTACACTAAAAATATGTACAAATGTTGCACACACTGACATAAGTTGAACATTCGCATATGTTTCATATAACCAGTTCTTTACAGTTGTGTAGCGATGACAACAAAAACATAGTTATCGCCAACACTAGAAGCTGTAAGCTGATATGTAGAGCTTTGCAAGGATGGTAGCCCTGGATAGGGCTACGTAAACCAACTACAGTGGATGGCGCTTAAGTATACAAGTGACGTTAACCCTACATGACTTCGTTATCATAGGAGTACGTATGTAATGCTTTTAAAATTAGATAGCCAGCAGTACAACCACAACTGATGTTTCAGCTACATTACGGCTGCATAAGGTCTTTTTCCAAAGCAGTTTCGAGACCTGACGTAGCTCTGAGGTAGAATACTTGATTGCCACAGCAGAATGCTTGGGTTCGATTCCTGCTGGGACCCTGATATTTCTTATTTGCATTCGTCGCGTCAACGCTCCCGATGTCAGTTTTTCTTAACGCTGTCGCCTTTAAATTACCAGTGTCAACGCCACCGATGTCAGATTCTCTTAACACCCTCGCATTTAAATTACCAATGTCTGTTCTCGCCGTTCGTGGGTAGATATAAATTGTCAAACTCCTGTGGCGCATACCCGCATACCGTGGCCCTTGATTTACGGATGTGAGCAACACTTGCTGTAGAAATGAGTTTGACGACGTACGCGACGGGATTTTCACGTTATTCAAGTCACCACCAGCCAGACGTATTCGTGAAATCCTCTTACCCTGGCATACTAACTTTGGCTAACCTCAAGTTAAGGAGGCGATCACAGGAGCATGCAGATGTAGGCGGCTAGATAGATAGATAGATAGACAGATAGATAGATAGATAGATAGATAGATAGATAGATAGATAGATAGATAGATAGATAGATAGATAGATAGATAGATAGAAACGCTCGAAGTGTTTGCAGTAGGCAAAGAACTGCTTCGCATTTAATATCAACAAAATCGCGTGCACCCAGAAAATCAACAATAGTTGCTCCTTCGCGGCACGGCTCAGCGTGGGAGAAAGGAGTTCGTTAATCAGCTTCTCGCTGCGTCGCAAAATGGCAATCCATGGCACTGCGCCTTTGTTTGCAGGGTATTTCTGACGGTAGGATGCAATGCCCAGCCAGATACAATATTCGCCCCGGCGTGGTCTCGACTGCGAAAACGAATTCTAGAAAACTTGAAGGATGATTTCCGGCGCAGATAGCTGTTTTGTCGGCGATATATGAGAGTACGAAAAACTTTCCGGGGGGGGGGGGGGGCAGGGCGGAAGCCCCTTAAGCCCCGCCTCTCCTGGCAACAGACAGACCGTTACCCTACTCTTTTTTGCATAGGTCCTATAACACGTCCTAAAGCAGGAAAATATGTCGGGACATTTTTTTGATTCTAAGAAATTTATATAGGGGGTTAGTGCGAATTACTCGCGCTGATCGGCTTGGAAATCAATGCGGCGATAAGGCTTTGGAATGTTTCTTTGCAAAAATATCAGAATGTTCTAATTTATGCACAAGTAACACAACTATGACGCGATGGTTCAGCTCGCCAACGAAGCCTTCGATTCGTTATTGTTTACTGCGGCCTATTAAAAAAAAGAGATAATCGCCGTAAGAAACTTAGTGCAGCCGTTTAATAATGCCTTGCGGTCGCGTTTCAACACGTATTCGAATGTTCTAACCGCCACTTTAACAGATGCCAAGTGTTTTTTAAATACTACGAAGATAAAATAAGTAAAAACGGAAGTGACACCAGACGGAACTAGCAGGTAATTAAACAATTCTCGAACATCCGTACAACTAAAAATAGCATATCGTGTGTAAGCCACAATTTTCATAGCATTACTGAGCCTTAAGATATTGCTGATGCTTTCGGGGATCATATTTGCATCACAGGCGGCGATCAGCCTCAATGTTCCCCAATATTCCGCGATGTTCTCATTCCTTTTACTTACTGCCGACAAGGCCGCAAGAACTATGTAATATCACCAAATCTCTTGAAACAACCGGTCCAGGTCTTGATCTTATGCACCCCTCAAGTATTAAGGTTGTGTATAAAGAAATCTCACCTGCGTTAGAAAATGTAATGAACAAATAATTTAAAGACGGGATCTTTCCGATTCGCCTCAAAATAGGTAGTGTTTAGAAAAGGTGACCATGAGTACGTGAGTAATTATCGTCCTATCTCCATTTTGGCTTTCCTGAGTAAGGTGATCTAAACGATAATATACAATCACCTAAGTAAATACTTCTCGAAATTTAATCTTTTCACTCATGATCAATTCGGTTTTCGCGAGAATTTGCCCACTGAAGTAGCAGTCACTACTTTTGCTGAATAGGTTAAATCAGCCATCAACCAAGGCTTTTTGGTCGGCGCTCTCTTTATTGATTTCGCCAAGGCATTTGGCTCCATCGACCATGGTATTCTTTTAAGCAAACTTGAATCATACGGCCTTTCTGGGCTTCCTTCAGAATTAATTCGTAAGTATTTAACAGACCGATCATACAGAGAACAAATTAATGGTGTTCTCCCTTCGTCAAAATGTATAAAAAATTAGGCAGATCCCAAGTACCATGCTAATCAATGTTATGCGAAGCATCCGGAGGTAAGGTGACTGGGTTGTAATTTTTTATTGAGCGAAACGCTATAAAATGACGCTAAAGATATATATAAATGTTGGACGCACAGAGATTTTGAACAGTCGCATATGTTTCATATAACCAGCTGTTTACAGTTGTGTAACGATGCCAACAGAAACATGGGTATTGCCAACACCAGAAGCCGTAAGCTGATATGTAGAGCTTGTGCTTGCAATGATTGTAGCCCTGGATGGTGCTACGTAAACCAAATACAGTGGATACAATTAAGTATACAACTGACGTTAACGCGTGATGACTCCTTCGTTATAGGAGTACGTAGTAATGTTTATAAAATTAGATAGCCAGCACTGCAACCACAATATACGTTTCAGCGACATTACGCCTGCATAGGGTATTCTTCAAAGCAGTTTCGAGACCTGACGTCGCTCTGTGGTAGAATGCTTGATTGCCACGCAGAATGCTTGGGTTCGATTCCTGCTGGGACTCTGATTTCTATTATTTGTATTCCTGTCGTCAACGCCGCCGGTGTCCGTTTTTCTTAACGCTGTCGCCTTTAAATTAGCAGTGTCAACGCCACCGATGTCAGTTTCTCTTAAAGCTCGCGCATTTAAATTACCAATGCCTGTTCTCGCCGTTCCTGGTAGATAGAAATTGTCAAAGTCCTGTGGCGCCTACCCGCATTCCGCGGCCCGTGGTATGCGGGTATGAGCCACACGCGTCTGGAGAAATGAGTTTGACGACGTACGCGACGGGATTTTCGCGTTATTCATGTCATGACCAGCCAGACATATTCGTCAATACCTCTTACCCTCCCATACAAATTTTCGTCTACCCCAAGCTAAGGAGGTCATCACGAGAGCACCCAGACGTAGGCGGCTAGATAGATAGATAGATAGATAGATAGATAGATAGATAGATAGATAGATAGATAGATAGATAGATAGATAGATAGATAGATAGATAGATAGATAGATAGATAGATAGATAAGTAGATTCGTAGATAGAAACGCAAAAGTGCCTACACTACGCACAGAAATGCTTCGCATTTAATATAGGTGTTCCTCAAGGATCAATACTCCGGCCTCTTATTTTTCATATTTAGCAATGCCTTGCCACAAATATTGAGGCATCCAGACTGTCTTCTTTACGCTGATGACATCACCATTCTCGCATCCGACGAAAATTCTGGTGCATTGCAGGATATACTTGACGCAGACATAGCAAACGTTCATTCATAGTGTGTAACAAATCAGCTTATAATTGACCCATCTTAGACATCATTTATGATATCCCATTCCTCAAAAACCTTGCTTATTAATTCTATTGCATTTTTTTTTTAAATTGGCGTAACTGCAAGAACCAAGTCTACTAAGTTTTTTGGTGTTGTTCTAGATGAAAATCTAAAGTTCGGGTGACATACTCAATCATTAATTAAAAAAAATTTCATTTCGTATTCACATCATAAAAACACGCTCTTTTCTTCATGAAAACGTTCTCATATCTTCATATTACGCGTACTTACACTGTCAGATCTCATACTGCCCTTCATCTTGGGGCAATGCCTGTGCCTAACGTCTTCATCAACTGAAAATTTCGCACAAGCAGGCACTACGATTACTTACATTTGAACCGCATACGTCTCACACTGCTCCCATCTCAGTTCTTTAAACGTTCTACATTTGCCTGTGTTGTTCAATCATAAGGTGTTACGAATAATGTTTCTTCTTATTAATACAGAACACAATAATCCGGACTTTACTCGCCCCATCCTCATTAATAATAATACTACAAGATTGTCAGAACAACATAATCTACTTCCTCCTAAAGTAAGAGCAAATTATGGAAAATTTACAGTAGCTTTTTCAGGCATGACGCTTTGGGATTCATTATCATCAGATATCAAGTCATCTTCATTCTTGTCATTCAAACGTAGAACTAAGGAGCATTTCATTAACACTTTGTGAGACGCATAGATTTCGTTAGGTGTTTTTTTTCTACAATACAATTTTTCAGTGTACTGTTGCCAGTTCTATGTGTTTAAATTTTGCCTATACTTGATACTTGTTCGCGTTGCTGGTTGCACGTGCCATTTATCCGTGTTTGAATTGATAACTGCCTTTGTGATTTCTTCCATTTCACTTTTCTTTACACTTTCTTTTTACGTTTGTGATAATCATGGTGATATTATGATTTATTATTATTCTTCCCCGTTATTACTAACTATATGACTCACTGTTTGCCGACATTCTTGTAAGACACATTTATTTCTTGTTAGGAGGACCCCCGACAGTTTCCACTTCAGGGCCTCCGAATGTGCAATTATATCTCCATCTTGTATTTTTTCCTCTCATCAATTGAAAAACAACATATCATAATTAAAATAGGCACTGCTGCAACTAATTAACAAAGGCTCGTTAATTAACTTTTTAAATTAATGTCTTTAGGACAGGTATTTATATTACTAAGTTGTAGTGCGTAATAATTCATGGCGTACGTTTTTTTACAAATAAAAAAAGTGGCAAGTAATTCGAGATATTCGTCATCGAATTAATTTGGCGAAATAGGAACTGATCGCCCAAGGCGCGCACGAAGTGCGACCGTTCTGCAACGTCAGACCTGAACTACCTCTCACATGGGAGGGACGAAACTTGAATGAAGACGCGCCATGGACGTTTTTTTTTTGTGAAAAGCTGCAAGTAATCTCACATGTGTCCGCATATCACCTTACTTTCGCGCGTGCTTAGCTCTTTCTCTCAAACTGTGCACAAGAAAACCGCAACAGCAATATTTTCTTTGTCGGGGCAGCATAAAACTTAAGGGCAGCTTCTGTGGTGCTTCCTCTTGCAGACAAGGGAAATGATCTTTCACGCCTCTTTATAGCTCAAGAAAGAAACAGATAGGCACCACCCATTGCACGCAAACATTAAGCTGTCTGAGAGTGTATTTCAGATTGCTTGCCGATTTTAAATGTGAAGCATTTATTAGCGGGGCCTTTTTAACTTCTAAGAAATGTTTCACATTTCTTACATCGCCTCTATAACGTGGTGTTGACCAAAATTGGTATTGGAGGGTATGAGAGCTTGAGGAATATGACTGTCTGACTCAACATGAATAGCGTGAAAATTCTGTCGCGTACGTCATCAAACCCTTTCATCCAGACACGTGTGGCAGATACCGTTATGCCACGGGCCGCGGTATGTGGGTATGCTCCTCTAGTGACTGACAGTTTATATCAACCCCGGAACGGGGAGGACAGACATTAGTAGCCTAAATGTGAGAGCGTTAAGAGAAACTGATATCGGCAGCGTAGACCCAACGAAAGCAAAAATAATAAAGCAGGAGCTGAGCAGGAATCGAACCCAAGCGTTCTGCGTGGCAATGAGGTATGCATTCACAGAGCCATGCCAGGTCTTAAAACTGCTTTGGAAAAACACACTGTGCAGGCGTAAGGTTGGTTCAACTTCAGTTGTGGTGGCACTGCTGGCTCATTTTATAACAAACAATAAACATTACATATACAAACCTATGACACATACGTCATGCCGCGTTAACGTCAATTCTGGTTCCCATGTTGACTCTCCTTTTATTGCAGTTTAATAAACATTGCATTTGTATTCCTATGATTCAGCAAGCTATATTGAAGCGTGCCTCGGCCCCGGGAGAAAGCGCGAACGAAAGTTACGTGTGATATGGACATCGTCAAGCCTAAAGTGCACCTCGTTCCGATGGTACTCACGTGTGTGTTCTAACCAGAGTGGTGACGTTATGCCAGACCATAGGTTATCCGCTGTAGTCTCCAGTAGACGCCGATGTAGTGGACGTTCCTAATAACCCAACGATGTGCACACGGCTACTGCAGTTAACGTCGATCCACCTCGTGACACTTGCCTCACAGCCAAAAAATTCAGCATACACTTCAGCATTGCGCTTCGCGTACCCAACATCACGGACCAAAACAAGAACGACATTTCAACCTAGCACTGCTGGTGCTGGTAGTGCGCACGTTAGTGGTGGCGTTGTTATTCAACTGTAAACAACCAATTGTCACATTTCCATGTTTTCTAGATACGTAAATGCGTATAAATTTTCCACATATGTTTCCTAAGCACTACATCCATCCGCCTCGTAACGTTATGGTCATTTTAAAAGTGTCACATAGCGAACCTCTTATATGCATACTTCGCATATCAATGATTCTCACAGTACGTGTGATCTGCCAAATCTTTTCTCAACACTTCCTGCTTTCGCGCGCCTTCACTGAAATTTCGTCGCTTCACTGTCACGTGTCATTCCGTTGTTCCGCCCCGATTTGTGCGCACCGTGCGCGATGAATTTCGACTTCGCCCTTTGAATTTGGTCATATTTATCTCAAACTACGTGCAACCGCTGTGATTTCTCAAAAATAGGTATGCCATAAACTGGAACGCGTTACAATTTTGCAACATAGACACATGCCCGCATGTCAATAATTAACAATTTCATGAACGAGCTTCTTTAATTAATCGAGTCAGCGTTATTTAATTAATCATGTCAGTGCATATCTGTGACGACGACATGGGAAGAGTGTCATAGGATTATTACAAAAAATAAGCATTTTCTGAAAAAATACCTTGTATACAGTGTTTCAAGAAATGTGTCCACTATTTTAAAAAAATCTGGAAAATGCGGTATTTGCTGGCTCTTCTCACAATTGCTTTTTCTGTACCGGCAGGCATCTTAAGATGGTTTAAGACATGATTTGGGACACTAATTAAGAAAGATAAATAATTATTTTTGTAATTAGCGGAGTTAAGTGGTTAAGTCCAATGGGACAATTGGAGTCCTTTATGCGAAGAACCCATTTCAGCTTTGAGATTTCGAAAAGGCGGCCTCTAGGAATAATTGCGAAGTAATGAAATTCTCCAAAATTCCGCGGCATAACCGAAACCGAAACATGGAAGAGCGCAACTGCCACATTCGTCTGAGACGTCCACAATGAGTGAACGTCATTATATCAACCATCAACCGACTTCTTGGTGTGACTGTATGAACTACGCTTGCAGTAGTAGCATGCATGACGCATATACGTTAACGAACGGGGAAGAACTGCACCTCTGTAACGGTTGTCTTGAACAGTGACGTCATTCTAGTCGTCTGCTTGTTGCGCTCATTGGTGCCTGGGTTTCGGTTTCGCCATTGAATTTGCCTGAATTTCATTACGCCATAATAATTTATAGAGGCCACTTTTTTGAAATCTCAAAGCTGAAATGGGTTCTTCGCATGAAGGACTTCAATTCTTCCACTGGACGTAACCACCTAACACTGCTACTTAAAAAGTTAATTAATTTAACTTTCTTAATTACAGTCCCAAATCATGTCTTCAACCATCTTAGGATGGCTGCCGCTACAGAAAAACCAGTTGTGAAGACAGCGAGCAAATTCCGCATTTAGCTGATTTGTTAAAAATAGTGGACACGGTTCTTAAAACACCCTGTATATATATATATATATATATATATATATATATATATATATATATATATATATATATATATATATATACAGGGTGTTTTAAGAACCGTGTCCACTATATGTCCACTATATATATATATATATATATATATATATATATATATGCGAATGACGTTAACCAATGTTTAACAAACAAATAAACTGATAATTTATTAACGAACGTTCCGGCCGGTGGGTCGGGCTTCGTCAGAGTTCACATAGTTATAGTGCACCATCATTTTTATGTCTTTGTACAGTGAGTGACCCTTTTTTTTTTCTTGTCTATTGAAAAAAATTACACCATCTCCCGCTAAAGGGAACCATGTGTAGATGCGAAGCAGCGGGCGCTAGCGCTTACACTGGCGGCGGCGTTGAGACTGGCGCTCATCGCAGCGTTGCGCAGGAGAGAAAACGGGGGAGGCGCAAAGCACGCAGTGATGGAACGGTGTTTGCTACTGGAACATGCCCATCGCTGCTAATGGGCAATGAGAGACAGAAGACTCCGACTGGACACAGAGACCCGCAGGCCGCTTTTACTTAACGCGCACGCTGCGAATTTTTATTGTTCAACAACGCACAGGAGAAATCTCCCACTGGCACCACCTTGCAGGTCAAGATCCAGGGCCATATATACGGGGTGGCCAGTGAACGGTTGTGCAGCGCGAGCAGTCGGTTTTTTCAACCAAGAAACTCGCTAGCAGACGCTGCCTGCGTCGGCGTCGCGAGGCAAGAGAGGGGGGAGCGTAGGAGAGGAGAGAGAGGGGGGGACGCGCATGCGCAGTGGGAGAGTGGACGCCGCGGGCGAGGATGCCTAGAGGAGAGAGAGGGGGGGCGTAGGAGAGGAGAGAGAGGGGGGGATGCGCATGCGCAGTGGGAGTGTGGACGCCGCGGGCAGGGATGCCTAGAGGAGAGAGGGGGGAGCGTAGGAGGGGGAGAGAGAGGAGGCGCATGCGCAGTGAGGGGTGTGGTTGCCGCGGGGAGGGGATGCCTAGAGGAGAGAAAGGGGAGAGGAGGTTTTTTATTATTTTTTTTTTTGAAAGGGTTTGCGCATGCGCAGT